>JACBAH010006748.1:0-14292 GCA_014282315.1 Neospermospora avenae | reverse complement strand
CCTCATCGCTCTGTCATCCCCAGGATGTCAGCCATGGCTGAGGATGGGGGAGGGGGAAGCTTCCATGTCCGGGATGGCCTGAGTAGCAGGAGCAGGAAAAGTACGTACTCCATCATCCCGTGCCCACACCAGACATATGACCCCTGACCATTTCCTGTCGAATATCTATCTGTCATATCATGTCTTTCTCCGGATGGACTAGGAACGGATAGTTCTGTATGACATGAACGAGATTCCAGGGGCCAGGGCTTGGAGCACGCTCAGACGAACCCGTCCAAGCAGACTCGGAATCGGAGATCAGAATGACCCTGTCACCTAGCCCTGTTACGGCTCTGAACGTCCGCTGTATCTTGACTTTTCATGGATGTAGTTCATCTAAAAGCCGCTAAAAGAGCGATATTTCAACCTGGGTTAAGCGAATGCTACATGTTAGGACCTGAGAGAAGTCGGAGAAGCTCGAAATATGCATGCAAAGGAAAACGGGGACGGACGGCTTGCTACTTGATCTCCAGATCTCACCAATGCTACTATCTATCACTCTTCTGCCTGTCAAATTCTACACAATACAAGCACAGTCCACCTATCCAGCACTCTCGCGCTCACCCATGATCCCTCCATCACGCACTAGTGCTCAGTACCCATGCTGTGTACCCTGTCCTGATTTTGGGTAGGCGTTTGGCTGGGCTCTGCAGAACAATCCAAGCAGTTCATTGAGAGCGAGAGAGACTGGATAACGCTGCAAAGAGGTGCCATACCGTGCCTCCCATGTGCGCCATGCCCGTATGGCCGGCCGACCCTGCTTTTTGCTATGTGTTACCCCATGCTATGTTCAAGTTTGCCCCCCTGCCTGACGAGGTCATTGAAATATGGACTGGTTTCTGAAGCTCCGGACCTGTCCTGATTTGATCAGATCAGATCTGTGCTGTATGCTTGAGGCTACAGCTCTTCTAAGTCCTATCTCATCCTGCTCAAGTTGTGCGCCCTAGCTACAAACCCAGAAAGGCCTTGAACTCTGAAGTATCGCTATAACTGCCAATGAACTCACTATCCTGTGTCTATAACTCTGAGTACTCGTACTTGTCTTTGTGCTGTCCTGCTGGTTTTGTTGTCAAGTCGTATCTTCGGTCTTACTATCACTTCCTTGCCTATAACAGACCACTTGTTGACGAGGATCTTGCATTCGGCACTTGAAGTGGGCTGCCGCGTTTGGTTCGTTGATCTAAGCACCTGGTCTGGCTTGCCGTCTTCCCTGTCGAGCGTTGAGGAACGCCGCTGTCAAAGACGGTGTGGTGCAGTGCTCATGCATCTGCGGATGCTGCTTTGGGCGAAATAGCAGAAACGGGAGACTACCAGACGGGCCGGGACAATACAGACGGGGTAGAGATAACCAAGGTCGGATAGGTCATCCAATTCTTCCAGGCCGATGCTGAGGATCAGTAACTTTCAACCCTTGGAACCTATTCGCTCATGGGTCACTCTGACGGCTCTACACCAAAGTTCGAGGCTCAAGCACCTCGCAGTGAACATCTTCACTTTGTGCCGAGAGGCATAATATATGCCGGCCCAACTACACCCTGTTCCTATCCCTACATGTTCTTGCAGATCCAACAGCAAGTTGTGCTTCCTCATCTCCACCACTTGTTTGCTGCAAACGACCACTGGCTACGGCTTCCCGGCACTGCAGGACCCTGAATGCTAGGTACTTGCTTCAAATTCTCGCCTCGTCTCAAAAGGCACAAGTTACCTTCAAAGTCAGCTCTTCCTGGCCTGCTTACAACTGAATGCAAATTCCAAGCTCCAGAACTGTCACATCGAGTCCCATGAGCCTGGAGATCCAATCACACCCGCGAGTACTTCATCACCAATCGAACAAGGACTTTCTTCAGATGGCCAGTATCGCCTGATATGATCTATTCTTCTCCACGTTGGCTGCTACACTATCCTCATTCTGCTTTCCCGCTTTACCATCTTCGGCGCTGCTACTGTACAACTACTTCAGGTATCCACGTTCCGATTCTGGAACGAAGCTTGCAAATTTCTGATAATCATTCTTTTTCTGGAGAACTACTTGCAGAAATAGGATTCTTCCTGGAGCGACTGCTATCTTTTGGATCTTCTAGCACTTGCAGCTCTTTCCGCATCTCTCCTGCCTACCACTATCTAGACCAATTGTCAGAGAGCATAGATCGACAATTCACAGAACTCTCCCCGGACCGCTCAACAACTTGATTTCGAACACATCTTCTGTGTACTCATAAGATCTGTGTGAGACTTGGCTCCTGAATCTTGTGCTTCTTAGGTACTGGAACATCACCCAGCTAAGCATCTCAAATACCTGCCCTACCCTCGCTCAATCTCCGGCCCACAGCGATAAGAAGCGACTTTCCTACCACTTGAAGATTATCTCCTTGAGAGACTCGCTTGCGCTGCGCCATTCCGCTCTCTGCAGCTCCAACTACCAAACTGGTTGAGCGTCTCGTCTCGTCCAAAACTCGTTATCAACTTCCTCGTCCACCACTTAGCTAGCCGCTTCCGAATTACCTGCAGCGGTCCAATCTTCAGAGCACTTCCAATCAGTTGCCCTTGCTGCGTCCCTTTTCCACAACACGTTGCAGACACGGTTCGGTTCGCTTCGGTGCAATACATACCTACCCACCCACTGTACCTACAGGACCACTTCTTGGCATGGGCCGCGACTGGACCTCCTAGCCTCGCTTACACTTGTACTTCATTCATCTAAGTACCTACCTAGGTAGTCTGCGCTCTATTTGGACCCTGTACTTGTACTGCATCACACCCTCTCACTACTGTACCTTCGCCTGAACTTGACATCCACAACCGCATCACTTCAAACCCCATAATACCTCTCACCAATCTCGATCTCTGCTTTAATCGCCCTCGGTCTTCTACTCCTTCATACCAATCATCTCCAGTAGCACCATAATTCAGCGTTGAGATTCTGCCATAATTCAAGACGACTTTCTGTTGTATTGTGTCGAAGTCAAAGTGCTCCTCACTTCCGGCCCCCTCAGCCTTACCGCCTTACATTGCTCGACAAAATCCCAGACACACTTTTGTCGTCTGAAGCGTCATAATTCATTGCTTTAGCAAAGGCTAGTGTAGACCTTTCGGAAGTTTTCCGAGCAAGCGCCTCTACTGCCGACTGCAAGAGCTATTTCTGCCCTAAGATCCCGGCGCCTTATTTACCCAGAACTAACTGCTACATCAAGCTGCTTCCGTTTTTGGCAATATATCCATCCATTCATGCTATATTTCTTGTCACCATCACAACGTCAAAAACACAAGGCGCAGATTGAACAGGGTCTGGATTCGAGAAGAGTAGACTGGGTATAGACTAATACCCCGCCAAACATACCTACGGCGTCTAGCTTTCCACATTCTTAGTTACTTCTCCGAACTGCAAGCACAAAGTTTTTTCATCCTCAGTATTCCTCACGCAAGTTCCCTTCAATTTCAGCTGCGCTTGACTCCAGTTTTTTCTTCACTGGCCATACACAACACGCAACATCGGAAAGAACTGTTGATTGGAAGAGAATCTTATTAGACCTTTCTGACCTTTCGGTCACAAAATTCCGAAAATACTGGCACATTACTTGATTATGAGTGAGAACGAAATCAGCAGCATGCCAATCGGACCATCCAACCACAAATTCGCGGGTGCGACAGCTTCGCAGGTACATGGACTGACAAGGTATCCGCCGCCAGACATTTGCAGGCATGTCCGTCAAACTAACAGAAATCAATAGTCATCACTGCGAGCTGATCATTCGCCAAGGTCCTCTGAAAGGCAGGGTCTCTGTGGGCAAGGAGAAAGGTATGAAACTATGCTCAAAATGAGAGAGGCCACTAACATCTATCAGAACGGAAACCAATTGATCCTCCGCCTATCATACAGCTGAAGGTCTCGAAGCAAATAGACAAAAATCAGAACTTCCTCCAAAGTGCGCAAACCTTGATCTAATGCGAGTAGAGCTGACATTCAGGTTATTGCAGGTCCATACTTCTTCATGACAGTTAGCCTGCTACCTGAATCTGATATAGCCAGACCACCAGCCGCAGTGGGACCTACTGGAACATCTTTAACAGGAACCTTGGTCTCTTCACTTCACCGTCTCAAGGATACGGACAACGAGGATGGGGCATTCTTCATCTTCGGGGATCTTTCTGTCAAGCAGGAGGGCCGATTTCGGCTCCAATTTACGCTCTACGAGATGCGCGAAAACTGGTGCGCCTTCGTCACAATAGAAGTGTCGGACTCGTTTCCGGTCGTACATAACAAGAACTTTTCGGGCATGCTCGCGTCCACTCATCTTACGCGGTCCTTCAGCGATCAGGGCGTTCGTTTGAGGCTTCGAAAGGAGCCTCGAACTTTGTTAAGGAAACGTGGGCCAGCTGACGATAATTACGAGCCACGTCGCTATAACAGACAACCGAGTGCTACCTTAGGTCGGCAGGGTGCGGTGGCTCCTGAAACTCAAGAAAATCGACGAAGAACCAATGAGGATCATGTTGGATACAACCTTCCACAGACAGCATGGGAACAACGGCAAATACCTAGTCGGCACTTTTCGCAACCCTCTACTGCAGCTTTCAATCCCTCAGCTGGGAGCTCCTATGACGAGCAGCAGCCCGCTAAACGACCACGTACAGGCCCTGATCAACACTCTTCCTCAACGATGTTCGACCAAGGCCATCAAAGTCAGCCTGATTTATCATTCTATCCCTCAAGAGCCTTCCATGAAGGCCAACAAATGCATAACCAGTACGCATCAAGTCAGCCAGCGGCTTACGGGAATTACTCTTTCAACCAATCACCCCTGTCAGCAAATTCTTCTCGTCCGCAAATTTTCCCCAATCGCACGGGATTTACTGGCACATCTCATGAATTCGATGCCAGTATTGCGAGATCCCCACAAGAGGCCCAATTTCCATCTCAGGCGGAAGCATATCGATATGCTCCTATGGCTCCCTTACCATATAACACACCACAGCAGCCAAGTTCAGCATCAAGACACGATAGCTCGCATCATTCCCCTCATGCTATGTCTACTGGTTCGACGCCGCCAATTTATGGTACATCAGGAAACATCGATATGCCACCTCCTGTACCGAGAGTCCTGGGGGGACTAGCACCTGTAAACCCTAGACGACAAGACCATCAGTCGTACTCGGAAGCAGGAGCTAATCCAAACATGCCGGCCGTTACCTTCGGCACTGGTTTGTACTCCCAACCTTAAAACAACCTAATATATCAAGGTTTTATGAGTCTGTAGAGGAGCTTTCACTACGGGCAACTGCCAAGGAGGAAGAGTAAGAAATTATATTTCGCGTGGCGTTTCAAAAGGGCTTTGGTTTTGGTCAGTCGTCAGTGCTTGCATTTGGCTAGCAACATTGGACAAAACTTCGGCAACGGGGATTAAACAGGCGAGGTGCATAAGCTAGTCCTGGCTGGAATACCACGGGCCGGATTCGGAACTTTTATTAAGAAGATCGTTCAATTGGCACAGCACAGCGTCGGCGTTGGTACAGGCACCGGTATACCCTCGATATCATCCATTTGGGAGGCTCGCTGGTTCATTTGTTTCAAGCAGTTTCTATGAAGGGAAAATCAAAGGAAAATAATGGGAGAAAATTCGACTATATATGTTTCTAGTCTGGCATGTGCCGGACGGGGCGTGAATTTTGTACTGTATTGCATATTCCAGCTTTGGATTCGCTGCACTCGGTATTAACAGGAGCTTTGGAGGCTTAATCCAACTAGAGCCTTAGAGACTGTAGCTAGGATGTTCACAGAGGTGGGCACAGCTTCCTTGCTAGTATCACTAAACGATTGAGGTCCATCAAGATCTTCTCGTTGGTCTCAGGAGATCCACTATAGTCTGGGATTAAAAATCACGACTGTATGTGTGAATGGGAGCACTCGTCTAGCCTAAGAGAATTAAATCTGATGGAAGAGCACCTCGTTAAACTCCTTACAAAAGCCCACTGCCTCTCACGTTGAGAGCATTGACTGATCGTGGCCTAATATGCGGCCCACAACCGACCAAAGTCGAATTCAGAACTTTCAACTCAACTTGCGAGAATACCTACTGACTCAATGCTACATTCTCAAAACCCGATACTAAATGATATTCAGCCGAGTCCGTTTTCCTATGAACGCGCCATTTTAGCATCATCTGCAGGTCCACCTGCTTAGCCGCCAGATCTGCTGGATGACGGTTCCATGTAAACGACAGGTCCCTGATTGAGGTTTGTGATCGACATCGATCATGCTGTCATATGTACCACAACATCGATCTGCCTTGCTGGTCATTTGAAATGTTGTTTATTTAGGGTTTCTGACACATCACATTGCGTCTCGGCTTTGGGGAATCTAGGGATCATTTAATTCTCCGAACAGTGGATCTGGTAAGAGCTTATTTTTCTAGGGCTGACTGTGGGTGAGTTGGGAAACTCCGAGAACCAGGGAACATATCTTGTTTTTGCGAAGTCGATGATAAATCTATGTGATGGTGATTGAATTTTTGAAGCTGTTAATGAAGCAATATCCTACTATTTGGCACATTATCGAATGTCTGTTGCATCAAGCATTGGTAGTTCATCCGAGATTTTGGAAGCCTTGAGATTGCGAGTGTCGCTACACCGATGTGACGACTAGCCGTAAACCAAGTTGGACAAACCCTAAGTTGGAGAAACCAAGTCGAAGAAACTGACCTCGGAGATCCACACATCGAGTTGAGTTTCGATGATTAGATACAGGTCGAGAGTGCTATTGAAAATCAAGGTCTATTCATCGCTCCCTGCTGAAGCTACCAGTGTGGCAAAATCGGATCAGCAGGCTCCTCTACGTTTGATCTTAAAGCTGGCAAGCTCTATTGACCAATCGTTCTCTACTGCAAGGTCTAGATTAAAAACCATTCTTCGTGTCCTGCTTCTCGTTATACTCGAAATGGCTAGATGGATGAATTAGAGATTAGCGAGTCTGTTAGTTACGCCTCCTCGCTGCAGAATGATGTCCGAACCATCTGAAAGACTGAAACTTTCTGCTTCAAATTAATTTGAGAGCAGCTATGGACTTTAGAGGTATTGGGGATACGAAAATCCGTCATCGGCCGCCGTATTCCACTCTATTGAAATTGTTTATGTTCTGGTCTTGCTTGGACCCATGGATATGGCTCAAGTGAAAGGGAAGATAGCCTGCTTAGGAGGCAAGTGATAGACGTGAGGGCGGTAACATGGGAGAACTCGGACTTGCACGCTGATGATTTGTTTCTGGTTGTGAAGCGGGTCATTTTTGGTGATCATCGTGGACTCGCGTGACAGCAGTTGCATACCGAGATCTTACAGACCGGACCGGAAAGAGATCGCTTGTGCGGAACCAAGTTTTTGGCCTAGTGGTTTTCGAGAAGATGGACTTTCTAGTCAATGCTGGACTAGGCGGGCCTAATTTGTAAGTCTACCCCTTCCGATCTGTCTACTGCCCGCTGTGATACTTCACGCGATAGACACTGGGATTGGGCGGAACTGATCAAGCAATTCAGCTGCTTCAGCAAGACGGTTGACATTTCCCAAACATTACGATCATAAGAGTTGAGTCCTAGACTACAAGGGTGAAGAGCATTAAATCATGTTTGAGTTCGAATGAAGGTATCGTTCATAGGAAAGGGTGCTTAAAGGCTTGGTGCAACTGTTAAGGAACTATAGACAATAGAGGGTCTGGAGACACTGGACGGGAAGTTGAATAGTGATAGAAATTAGCAGCGCTGAAAGCAGATTCTGTCCTGGTGCTTGGGGGCTGGGCGGGCATTCAGGAAATAACATCTGGCAAGAACCAATGAGAACACTGCCGAGTAAACTTTGAGGACCAGGATGATATTTCCACTGGTACCAGAACCAGAAGAACCATACGATTTAGTGCTGCATTTCCCAAATACCTCTGAGCATGATTAATGACAGGGTTGTCACCTTAAGCTGGAGTTCCGTGGGTCGTTGTAAAGATACATCTTATCGAGCACCAGTAAATTCGGAGAATGCTGAGGTGTCCTTAGCAACAACTAAACTCGCAAATTTCTGCCCGATTCGAGAATAACAATTGCTTGATTGATGTGGCCCAGTCAAAAGCCAATTTTCTTGGAGACTGCCCGAGTGTGTGTAGAGTCTGTAAAAGGGAGAATCGCTCGATAAAAAGGGTCATTTTGTCACGCCGCAGCCTCATTGCAGCTCCTCGAACAAGGGATCTTTGGGTCTGTCAAAGCTTGTTTACCGTATCTCACCCCGCAGTATGTATGTACAATTCCAGAATCCAGCACCCAATCTACATGATTCGTCTCTCGAGCTATGCGTTTAGTCAGTTTGACGATCGCTGCTACGCCAGGTGATACGTACCCTCCATGGGTTGTTCAACTCGAAACCTGCAGGCGCCGCTGCCATGTCTGTTTGTCCTCTCAAGAACCCGGTCAGTCTGCGATCGCGATCCATCACTGTATTTCATTAGAATCAATTGTCAAGATCCGATAGAGGCGTGAACGTTACTTTGCTGCAGATCTGTTAGCATTTGGACACGCAGAAAGAATTGAGATTGTTCACCTTATCCCACTGATCCACCGAATGCCTTGCTCTCTTTCCACCATTCTGCATATGTCTAATCTTCGATAGTCCAGCTCCGGTGAAGCCGAACATCTGCAATACTTAGTATAGAATTCTCTTTCCATCGGAGAAAAGGTAGATGGCCCATACCCCGATCATGATCGCATAAGGGAGGAGAGCTTCGAAGGGGACACCCATGGTGAAGATTGTAGATTATTCCTGATCCATCAATTAGCCCCGAACATCCATTGAACTCTCGAAGACGCATACCCAAGTTGTTGTGTTGCGGGGCGATTGAGTCGCTTTGCTATCTTAAGTAAGGACTGACGTTGAAAGCGTTCAAGACCATCGCGAAATATTAGTCAGCACACCTCAAGCATCCGGACCTCATTCCTACTGATTGCGCCAAAGAAGAAGGCGCCATCAGCCTCACGAACAAATATCCGCCAATTTAAACTCGATTTACGCGTCAGAAGTCTGTATGATCTCATTCAAATCGTGTCGCTGATTGATTTGCTCGCGTTCGTGGCTACAAACTGCGACTTCCTGCCATTTCTCCACAGGCAGCCAGCCTTCCTCCAACGACAAAATTCCCAACCAACCAACACCTGACCAGATTGACTGCAGAGGGTTGACAGAACTCAGTCCCTTGTACCTTTAACTCGATATCTCACCTTCGCTTCATCATTCAAGCTGTCGCTACCACTCACAATCTCTACTGGCGCATCGCAGTGCCCATCTGACGACTCCTCGACTTCCGGCGTTGAAACCACGACAGCACACGGATACACTTTACTCATAGAGACGAATGTTGAGAGGCTGATCACTCATGGCGGCAGCGGCCCCCGCAGAGCGGAAGCTCCAGCATAGCATAGCGACTTCAGAGGAGGATGCTGAGTTCGAGGAAGATGATGAGCTAGCAATTGATGTCATGGCAGACGCGGATGCTTTCGCAGCCAATAATCAACTACATATTGGAATGATGGAACAGATAGGGACTACTGGAGCCGAGGAAGACAATGCGACAGGGACTGATGATCTTTCCGACGAGGACGCCGAGGGAGAAGAGGATGACGATGTGGCAGGATCAGCTGTACTTGACAACGAAGACAGTGACGAGGAAGAAGATGAGGATGTTGAGGGTGTGGGTGCAGTCAAGATACAGCCTCGGCGCTTAGCCGACGACGACGACGAAGATGTAGTGACCGGATCCGAGAATGAAGACGATGTGAGCGTTGCGAGTGGTGCAAGTGGTGCAGACGAGGACGAATCAAAGGACTCTTCAGAAGCCGAGGCTGAAGAACGATGGGAGCCTGCTGCCGAGGGAGAAGAAGAGGAAGAAGAAATCGCAAATCCGAATCGTTGCATGCAAGTCGCCCTTTGTGCAGAGACGGAATATGAAAGTTGACAGTTATGCTAGATTCTGTCAATTAGACGAGGAGAGCGATCCCAGTGAAGAATTCGAGCTATACTTAGCATGTGGAGTTTGCGGTGATAATGGTTCGTTTTGCTCAAATACTCCATCAACAAAGGCTGACGAGGCTGTAGCACATCGGCAATGCGCTCGTGGCGCTGGAGCACTCCAAAAGGAGGATGGTAAGTGAATACTGTTGCGAGCCGAACTATAGAAAGAGATCAATAGCTGACTTTGACATAGAAGTATGGTACTGCCCAGATTGCGTAACTAACAATCTTGTACCTGGCTCTGCAGCAGAAGAAGAACTCGAGGAGGTTCTTGACCCGGCGGCAAGAAGAATCTCGAGAGATCGAATCGCCGGAGACCTTCTTCCACCCCAACGTGCTATAAAGCCCAATTCGCATTCTATGTTTAATGAGCTTATTACACCTGACGACCCAATGGACGGTTCGCGACTCTTGCGCAAGAGAAAGACCTCAGATTTTGATCTAGTCGAAGAAATACCGAGAAGACGGACTCGCGATAAGGATACGAACTCCAGTCATTCCCAAGCGCTTCTAGCGAATGCTACAACGGATTCAGTCAACGGAGGACCGGATCCTGATGAGGTTGTCGATAAAGCCAAGCATCTTACGAATGAAAACGGCCGGAAGATTGAGACTGCTATCAAACCACGACCCTCCAGATCACTTCGTCCCAAGTCTTCATATGCTCCTGCTACCATCCTCGAGAGGTTTCCGAAGAGCATCAAAATCATGTTTCGAGTTGACCCGGTAGAATTAGCACACATGCTATCGCTACCTCCAAAACCGAAGAAGAAAAAGAGTAGTGGCTCGCGATCTGCCGTTACAGTGTCTCAATTTGTCCCTTCAAGTTTCTCCCAACCCTTCTATTCACTTCATGATAAAGAAATTGACGAGCTGAAGTCCAAACCCTATGGTGGTATTCTCAAGGAGCAGGAAGCAGACACTTCAATGACCCTCCCTAAACCAGAACATCGACGACAATTTGACGAAGCTCGCCAAAAGGCCGAAGAAGATTGGAAGGCACGCGTACAGACAGCGGCCGAGGCAGCTACGAAATCTGGCGTTAAGAAATCTCGCAAGGTTTCGGGACCAGCAAGCCAGATCGAGTACATCGAATTCGGTCAGTACCAGATCGACATTTGGTATGCTGCTCCATACCCAGAAGAATATAGTCGGAACAAGGCATTATTCATATGCGAGTTTTGCCTGAAATATATGGAGTCTGACATTGTTGCCTGGAGACACAAAACAAAGTGCCCTTGGAAGCATCCTCCTGGCGACGAAATTTACAGAGACGGCAAAGTCATGATTTTCGAGGTTGACGGTCGCAAGAATCCCCTGTACTGCCAAAATCTCTGTCTCCTCGCGAAACTATTCCTGGGATCGAAGACTCTGTACTACGACGTCGAGCCTTTCCTCTTCTACGTCATGACAGAATACGACGAACTGGGATGTCACTTTGTTGGTTACTTCTCCAAAGAAAAAAGACCCAGCAGCCAGAACAACGTTTCGTGTATTCTTGTCCTACCTATACACCAGCGGAAAGGCTACGGACACTTGCTGATGGACTTTTCATACCTCTTGACCCGCGTTGAAAAAAAGACGGGTTCACCAGAGAAACCACTCTCCGATATGGGACTGGTATCATATCGAAATTACTGGCGACTGGTACTCTGTTACTACTTCAAGGACTACAAGCCTCGTGATAAAATACCTAGCATACGGACAATTTCTTATGAACTGGGTCTGACGCCAGACGACATGATATCGGCACTAGATGCTATGGGAGCATTGGTCCGAGATCCCATTACTGGAACTTACGCACTGAAGCTCAAGACCGATTACTATCGTGAGGTAATTCGGCAGCACGAAGCAAAGGGCTATGCCAAACTAAATTCCAAGGGACTGGTGTGGACCCCCTACATAATGGGTCGGGGAAATGCTTCTGCTTTCGACCATGCCCCGCCCTTGAACACGGTGGCCCCCCGTGACGATGAAGATGATGAAGATGATGACATCTCTGCAGCCAAATTATCCAGCACCAGCAAACGAGATTTCGAGACCTTCGTCAATGGTGATGCCGATGCCGTAATTGAATCTCTTGGAAAGTTGACAACAGAATCTGGCGAACTTATCAGACTCGGAGATCTCGATACAAGTGGCGAGGGCCTAAGATCTAGGCCGAAACTAAACGGCATTACGAAGCAGGTATCTTACTACGAAGCTTCGGCCTCCATTCCCCCTACTCGATTCGAAGTATTTCCTCCTATTCCTGGTGTCAGGAATCGCAATACTCCACGTCCATCCAGTTCTCGACCAACACCAGCTCGGAACAGATCAGGGCTTTCCTCATCATCAAGACCTAAGGCAAGATCGCGCCCTTCCGGCGGCTCATCACGACGTTCTACAGCAACGCGTCCTCGAAGTAGCACATCACGAAGGAAAAGTGGAGGCACGGGCAGAGGTCCCGGACGTTACCCCAAGGGTACTTCAAAGGCCGACTTCGATGGTGCAGACAGCGGTCCTGGTCTACCTCCCAAGATGTTGAAGCAAAGAAGCAGGCTGGGGAACGAGGTTTTGCTTGGGGACGAGGAAGAGGAGGAGGATGGCAATGAAGAGGGAGCCGACAGTGGAGAAAATAAGGATTTGGAGGAGGTAGAAGAAGATGCAGTCACTCTCGAAACCCCGACGATGAAAAAACGGCGCGATGTCAGTCGAGTCAAAGGACTAGGCAAGCCCATAGAAGGGTTGGGGAAGCCCATGGGCATTCTTGATCCTAGGGGCAAAGGAAAGGGTTTAGGGAAGCCTATCCTGCCAGGTAAAGGCAAGGGCAAAGGCAAAGGCAGATTGCCTTTCGAGGCTGGCGATGAACATATGGAAGATGCTCCCGATATTTCACTAGACATGGACGTGGATGCCGAGGGTGAGGATGAATGAGGATCACTTTATTAATTGTATTATTGAAATCTAGCCGACGGGGGCGTTTAGGGGTTCGAGGAGTTTACTAAAGATAGCTCGGAGCATATTTCTTAGTAATTGGCGCTGAAGGACATCGATGGACCATCCCAGGAATATTTGATTAAAAGGAGTATGTATAATTACAGCTGGCTGGTTCAATGGGCCGTTCGATGATACCACTAGAACAATGCATATTTCGTCTGTTCTTTTTCCTCCCAAAAGCCACACATGCCGCCTCAGCTTGATTGTGTAGATGTCACGGCAGCCGCATAGAGGAATGGGTTCAGATCGAAGTCGGGTTCAGGTGGCAGCACTTGCTTTGTCTGAACAATGAGGCAATGGGGCACGACTAGGATGTGTGCGCCAAATGTTCAGGCACAAGTCAAAACAAGCTGCACTAGGCGAGCAGCTAACGTCGTTCGGGAAGATCTTCACTCTAAAACGATTATCAATGCCGCTCAGACGATGGCCCTGCAATAATCTGCATTCTCGAAGCCCGCGAATGCGAGGATGATCCTGAGTTGAGTTTAGAGATTCCGAAAGACTGCCTATTTGAGCTGTCTCGGAGCTTCAAGCCTTCGACGGTTGACACTTGGTGGAGGGGGAGGGTCAACTCCACATCACTCAAACTTCTTCGAAGAAACCACCTTCAGAAAGTATAGACGAACTGACCTTGGCGAGAATAAAGATGGGTACGCTATGTGGTATAGATTGCCGGCGTAAGCTTCCCAAGTACACAAGGCACTATCACATCAGCTTGACCTTGACGACCTGTATGCTCGTGGTTCTGCGAGATTCACGAGGAACAGGAATCAATACGCACAACATTTTAACATCTCATTGCTCCTCCGTCGATGATGTTCCGTGACTGCCCCTCTTCTACTATTTCGACTGTCCACTGTCGACCCCAGGCTGCTCTTGTTCGTGTTGGTGTGGCAAGTTAAGACGATAAACAGCCACAGATGTCGGTCTAGCCCGGTCCACACATCAGATCTGACGAAGCATTGGAGCTTTAGTACGTGGAAGTATTAATGGATACTGCTTGAGCTTCATGATTGACGTTTTTCCACTCCAGGTTCTGGCAATGCTCTTCTACTCATACGCTTGAAATATTGTGTGGTTGATATGGTCTCTCGAGCATGATTGAGTCACATATTCCTACCTCATGTATTCATGTATTCATGTATTCATGTATTCATGTATTCATGTATTCATGTATTCATGTATTCATGTATTCATGTATTCATGTATTCATGTATTCATGTATTCATGTATTCATGTATT
>JACBAH010006747.1:0-14291 GCA_014282315.1 Neospermospora avenae | reverse complement strand
AAAAGACTGCCTCGGCTATCTGAGCTGTGACAGTTTTGCTTGCCTGTGACATTCGCTTTCCCCGACAGTAAGCGAGCCCCGAGCGAAACTGGAGGTGGGCCGGCTAGTATATATATATATATATATAAATCGTAGGTAGGGCAAGGACAAAGCCGGAACCAGAAGACTTCCTAGAATTGTTCAACTATTGTATAGCCTCTTGTGAAATCCAGTTATTTATTTGCATACCAGTCGAAAGATGCTTCGTGCATAGACTGCACCTTTTACATCAATGGCAAGTCCGATCTTGGGGTGTATTAAATTGAACCTAAGAGTTGACGGCCGAGGTGCGATCAAACTTGAAATCTTGAGGGCCGAGCCTAGACCACCCGAACGCTACAGCTCGCCGAAAGAGGAAAGAAGCTTCTCCGCATTTCAGAGCTGACGTTACTGCACTACATCCAGATCCAGGTACAGGATCACTCATCCATTGCATTGCATCCCAGCCCAGCCCACTTCTCACATCAACAATCATCATTGGCACTTCGGAATCTTGGACCTTTGGTAGTCTGGAAGTTTGGACGAAGCATTTTGATTTGGGCTCGACTTTTGGCAAACTGGAGGAGTAGATCTCGCTCTAGGTCTCGTTTTCAGCCTCGGACTGCCGCTCGCTCCAAGACAAAGCAACGGCCAAATTTAGCTTATTTTGTACTCCCTTTGGCTGGTATCCTCAGGTATGTCGGGAACTCGTTCACTTAGTCATGCTCGATGCTGACGGATCTCAATTAGTGCAATTACTGCTCGACTTTACGATATTGGAGGGCTACCTGCGAACATGGCTCGAGGTATGGACGCCCGTATGCTTATTTGGTGTTACAAATATACTGCAGTGTCGATGCAATAGATCTGGATCGTCACTGACCTGACCCTTTACAGCTCAGAACGACGCAGAGCGTGCACCACTCCTCTCAGATTCCCGAAAGGATCAGGATCGCGAACATAATACGCCCCCAAAGAAGAATGTCAGATGGCTAGCGCGCAATGCAATCGCCGTATTCATGAGTCTGCTAACTCTAGCTGTCATCGTTCTATTATGCGTATTTTTTGGAAGTACGAGCCTCTCCCTTCTTGTTTCGAAATTTGCTAATGCCGCCAGTGTATCTCTCCAAGAAACCAAAAACCAAATCAAGCATCTGCCTCACTCCCGAATGCGTTCATGCCTCCTCCCAAATCCTTTACAACTTATCCCCCGAGTACAAGAATATCGATCCTTGTAATAATTTTGAGGAATTGGTTTGCGGAGGCTGGGATGAGCATCATGATCTTAGACCAGATCAGGGAGATGCTTTCACAGGAACTATCATGAGTGAGAATTCTCAAATGCTTCTGAGGCACATTTTAGAAGCACCATATCCTGGAGATTCGAAGGTTAGTACATCGAGCTATTCGAGCTATTGAGAGGAGCAAACACTAACTGCGGTCTTCTAGCACTCGAGTTTTTCTCCTGCGCAGCTACTTCAAACTCTTTCGTCTGTCGACCAGGAGAATTTTGAAAAGTTGAAGGCCGCGTATGATGCGTGCATGGACGAAGATACCATCAAGAAAGTGGGTTCCAAGCCATTACTCGATATCCTTCACCAGGTTGCAGATATGTTCCCAGTCAAGGAATCCGCTTTCCGCAGGCGGACGCCCATCTCAATCAAGAAAAGTGAAGATATGGCAAGCACATTGCTGTTCCTTGCTAAGCTCGGCGTTCCGGCTTTAGTTTCCTTTGGTGCTGGGGCCGACGACAAAGACCCTGACTCTGTGGCTGTCCAAGCATCACCGCCTTGGAGCATCGGACTTCCCGCGAAAGAGCTTTACAGCGATGACACAGTCACGAAGAAGTACGAAAACGTGATTGCCGAGATTCTCTCGGTCCTCCACCCTGATCATTCACATGAAAATGCTACCCTACACTCTCAATGGATGCAAGTTCGTGGCCATGGGAAAATTGCATCAAGAGGTCAGAGCCAGGATCTTGCACACGAGATTGTTGAGCTCGAAAAAAAATTGGCTGCTGCTTCTCCAGATGCCGAAGACAGCAATGATGTTACAGTGAGTTCAGCATTTCTTTACAGGGCTCACATACTGAAAGCAACAGAAATATTACAACCCCATGTCTCTCAAAGACGCGGCTACATTGACTCCACAAATCCATCTCTCCAAAATTATCCGCGAGCTTGAGCCCTCGGATGTCAAGACAGACCGTATTATTATAGCCTCACCTGATTACATGAAGGATTTGACGAAAATTATTTCAGAAACTTCTAGAGAAGTCCTCCAAACATTCTTTTGCTGGAAAGTTATACAGGCTTTTGCATCAGTCACGGAGACGGATGCTCTTGTTCCTTATACTCGGTTTATTAATGAGCTCCAAGGCAAGGTAATGTACTCCTACAATCGAGTAGGGCTTTCGCTAACCCGTCAGGACCCCGACTCCACCCAAGACCGATGGAGAACTTGTGTTGGCCATGTTGATAATGGACTCGGCTGGATTCTCAGTCGATTCTTTGTTGAGAAAGCTTTCTCGGAGAAGGCGAAGCAATTCGGTGATCAGATCGTTTCTGACATCAAGGAGACATTCATCGATAAGCTTCAAAATACCGATTGGATGGATAAGAGTGTTGCTCAACTGGCGATTGAGAAAGTCCACAACATTGTCCAAAAGATCGGCTATCCCACCAAGGTATGTCATATTCTTAGCTCAATCAATCTTTGCACCTTGGTCGAGGTACACGCATAGGCCGACCTGGCAAACATACACCCGATTCCTCATGACAATCAACATCTACTAATATAAAATAGAGCCCTGACATCATGAACCCGACAGTGTTACATGCCTACTACCAGTCCATCACTATCAACCCCACCACCTTCTTCCAGAATGCCTTGTCTATGAATCGTTTCGCTGTTGCCCATGAATGGTCTAGCTTAGGTAGACCGGTTGATCGAGACGAATGGGGCATGACAGTGCCGACTGTCAACGCTTACTATAATCCTCCTGGTAATGAGATCGTGTTCCCGGCAGGAATTATGCAGTTCCCTGTATTCGATGCCAATGTACCTTCGTACCTCAGCTATGGTGCATTTGGTTCCGTCTCTGGTCACGAACTGTCCCACGCGTTTGATTCCACAGGTCGTCATTACGACCAGAACGGAAATTACACCGACTGGTGGACGAACAGCACGGTGAAAGCGTTTGAGGAACGAGCCGAGTGCTTCGTCGATCAGTACCACAAATACACAGTACCAGGTCCTGACGAAAAGCCCCTGCATGTCAACGGTCGACTGACCCTCGGCGAGAACATTGCTGATGCTGGAGGCATCACTGCAGCTTTCGGTGCGTGGCAGAAGCGTCGAAGCGAGACTCCAAACGAAGACCTTCCAGGCTTGGACTTCTTCAGTCAGGAACAGCTTTTCTTCGTCAGCTATGCCAATTGGTGGTGCGGGAAGAGCAGGAAGGAGACGGCAATCAATCGCATCTACACTGATCCGCATGCGCCAAAATGGGCCAGAATTCTTGGAACAATGGCCAATTCGAAGGACTTTAAGAAGAGTTTCAAATGTGCTGACAAAAAGCCAACTTGTGAGCTCTGGTGAAGGGTGCGTATGAATCGTTAGGAGTTTATATGGAGTTATCGGGCATGGAAGCGTATCGTATCTGTATCAAGTGTATATCATTACCGTAGGCATGCAAGGAGTATCGGAAAGTTTGATGGAATCACGTATAGCATGATGAACTTGTGGACTCAATTGCTACGCATCATTACCTTGCGGTCATTTTCCAGACCGAACAAGACCTGTATCGAGCAGGAGTATTTTCCTGAAATGCCCCAGCTACAGATGGCTTACCGTCGCGTCCAAGTGAAACATAATATTATTCAAGTTGAGTTAAAACATCCACGATGGCGATAACGAAGGGCACGACCCCAAGGTCGCGATCAATTCTACGAAAGTTAGATCGCAGACAGTATTACCTCGTATGGTAGCCAATTGCATCTGCATCTCGTGGGTAGGTAGGTAGGCAACCAAGGCTAGGCAATTTCTTCTCCCGCGAGGTTACGAGGTAACGTCGACACTTCAAATTTTCACTTGGGCAAAGTCATCAAAAATTCCTAGGTCTCGAAGGTATCATTTTAGTGGTGTCCTGTGATATCTTCCCGACTTTCTAGACATTTCCGTGGGCCTATACGTCAAGATCACAAGATTGTTTGATGGAATCCTCGAGGGTTGAATTTGGGCCGCGTCGCCAAGATATATCATATGACTTGCTTTCAATTAAGTCCTGTATTACAAGAAGCAAAATCGGGAGGAAGATGGTTCGCTCTTGGTACACCTGTATTATTTGTTGATAGATCTGCATCAGCCTTACCGCGTAGAACTGTTGTGGGTCCTTCACTTTACAAGCGTCCGTTTGGACCTGAGACATGTATTCCAGGTTAAGGTAGTGGCTGAATTGTTAGGCGCTGGCACTTGTTAAGCTATGGTACAATCGGGCAACTGCTGAAGTTGGAAGCACAACATGAATGAAGCTGTATTTGTGGCATCACTTCAAAGCTATGGTACAACGCTGTGAGGAGGTTATAAGATGGAATGAGGCGGGAGCAGATGATTGAGAACGATACAGAGTCCAAGATCAATTAATTGATCGCTTGAGAGTCGTTCTATCCATCCCACTCCCGCCTGCAGCTGATGATCTACCATACCTCTCCACTCCATCTCGTCAAAAGTACCACCTTACTCACCTCTCTCAAACTTTCAGAATATGCCTGACGGAAAGGCACATCTCAGCTTCAACCCCCGGAGCTGCGACATAACCAATTACCACTCGTCACTAAACCGCGTTCTGGGTAGAGAGCTGAAGCTATGCTTCGCTGTCCGCCGCGCCAAGAGACATAAGGGACTTTCGATATTTCCCCTTAGGTTTCGTGGCGTCATTCGAGGTGTGTAATTGGTTTCAGGGGCGGGAGTGTGGAGTGAGGCTGAAGGTTTGGTGGTACGTGGGTTGAGTACCGGAAAGGAAGTGGTAATGAGGAACGCCTGAGCTTGTGGAGTACAGTAGTCGGTGAGTGAGCTTGAAAGATGGAGGAAGCAAGGGAGGAGAGTGCACGTTTGGTGGCGTTTGGATGTCTTAGTTGGCTGAGCAGGTTGAAGGATTTCATATATTGCTGCAATTCCTCAGACTCTTCCTGGGTTGTGTGTTTGTATTTCTCTCGTCTCTGTATTCTGAGATCTGCTCAGGTGAAATATTCAACATCATTCAGTACTTTCTTTCAGTCGATCCCTCACAGACAAGAGTTGGAACATCGACAGTTCGAATACGGAAAGTCATTTCGAATTTAGGAGAAATGGAGAACGAGAAACCGGCTACGGGTAGACGCCCAATTTGGGTCCCTATCGTCCATGTTGCCCAAGTATTCTTCTCGGTTGTCGTCCTAGGACTCTCGGGGTATCTTATTCATGGGAAATACTTTGACACGTTGGGTTATGATATCTTCACAGTAAGTTCTCTTTTCCCAACAAGAACATCTATTCAAGGCTCGCTCCTTCGCCTACTGCCAATTCCATCTTACGGTAGCTGAAATATACGATTAGTCGCTCCTCACATGGATCGTCGTGGCCTACCTCCTTGCCACAGCATATACTTCATCCTTCGCCAAGTTTACGCACATATTTCTCGTCATTGCTGCGAATGCAGGTCTTGTCCTTTTCTGGCTTGCTGCTATGGGGGCCACGGCTCATCTGAGGTCGAGATTCAAGTATGATGTTACTGTGTATGGGTGTTACGACGATGGCTCGAACATTGATAGCTCGACTTGCCTTGTAGGAAGGAGTATGGACTTGGAGAAGAGAGGCGCTGTTGCGACGACTGGAGGATTAGCAATCATGAGTGCTATTGCAGGTTTATCTGCTTTGGTCATGTGAGTGTTGGGATGCAGAATGCAGAGGATGTGTTGTACATCGACTAGGATTAACTTACTAATTCCCGATGACAGGCTTCTATTCATCGCAACTCTTGTCCATGCTGTCTTGACTTGGAAGAACTCCCGCTCGACAGTCACGGCTGGAGCATCAGTTCCTCCAAAACAGGAACAACAAGCAGAGGGATACCAGATGGCGGCTCAAACTCAATTCACTTCCGCTCCTCAACAGCAGCAGCAGCAACAACAACAACAACAATATGCACCACCCCTTCAGCAATACGCGCCACCTCAGCAAACTTATTCTCCTCCTCCTCAACAAACATATTCCCCACCTCCTCAGCAGACATACTCACCACCTCCACAACAGTTCAGCCCACCTCCTCAGGGCTATACTCAGCAAGGTTATGAACAGCAAAACCAACAGCAGTATGTCCAGCCGCAGTATATGAGTAGTCCTCCACAGGGCCACTCGGAATTGTATACGCCGGCGCATCAGCAGGCAGAGTTGCCTTCACCTTTACATAAGTAGAGATGTCATTGGTTGATTTCATGACTTTGGAGATGCCAGAGAGGAGGATTTAATTAATGTCTGGAAGGGTATGTGGGTAGTTGGACGGATGGTAGAAATTCGAGAGGCGACGCAGCTCGTATTGATCATGCTGGAGGTGTACTGGGAGTTCGAACCGTAGTCGTTCTTAATTGATAGCATGTCTTACTCGAAGCTCTTCTGATTCTAGGCCTGGAAATTTCTGTTCTTCACTCCTTCCTGCTTTCTCCTTCCTCCTTCCTTCGTAATGCTGCCAAGCTTTCTTGTAACATGAGAAAGACTTCCAGGTTTTTCTAATACTTGTCACTCCGAAGCTAATACACAAGTCGCTTCGTAGTCAATCATCTGCCCGTGTATGCGTGTCTCGTGGTAGATGTGCAGGTGCTTTCTATTGGGAAGTCCCCGGATCTTATCGGGCTTTCGCTACGAACCAGAGATGGAACCCCAAATGTAAAGCTGTTCCGTGCCATACTTATTCTATGAAGACGCAGAATCCTGAAGCAAGTTACAAGACTTTGATTGTGAGATTAAATTAATAGTTCCTGACATCAAGATCCCGAGATCAGGAGTTTCTAGTCCGGTCATGGCAGACGGTCAGAATCATGAATGTGATGCAATATTGTTTATGGGAGGTTCAATGCAATTATTGGTGGTGTAAAAACTATGCAGCCATGCTTGGAGTTGCAACCATGCGAGATTTGGATGGATGTAAGTTAAAGGGTAATGTTGTGAGTAATGATGCCGATATTTGATGTTGATATTGTCATTGACTTTCTTCCCCAAAACCACAGCTTCAGCCTTGTCCGAACCCTACTATTTGCAGGTAAAATGCTGTCTAAATAATGATCCATAGATGCTGTAGTGGCTTCATGGTATTGTCCCATCGCTGAAGCTATCCCCAAGCGATCGCTATGGTCTCCCCGTGCGAATAGTCGCGTGAGGTCATGGTCATTGCTATTCTGGGAGGGAGGTTCACGATAGTTCCTTCCTTCTTCACCAATGACAATAGTAAGGCGAACACGCTTGAAAAGGCTTGGCGCGACCAGGAAAAAAATGCGCCTTCATCCCCAGGGGTCCATTGTTTCCCTTCCCTTCCTTTCTCTTTCCCTCCTCATCAACAGCAACGCTTTCTGATTCTCAACCATCAAGACTCGTTACTTCTGCACTCATACTGCAACTCAATTCTGCTCACCCACATTCGATAACCTCAGCCTCGCACTGAGCCACTGCTAGCTTTTTCTTGCATCCAATCGCGTACCGCGACACATTGCAGATCAACTCCAGCCACAATCTCACCCAAACCTTACCTCTCACCTATCCGTCCACATTGCGCACGCACGCTGGACCACAAGAACCCTGCAAGATTCTCGAGATTCCAAGAGCCTCAAGATCGATCCCGTCCCGCCCTCGAGAAAGAATCAGAATCATCTCATCTTTGCTTGTGCGCGTCCGACGAGCGTATTTGCATCGCAACGCCTCAGGTCGCGACTTCTTATTTTTGTTTACACCCATCATTGACGCGTCGCCGTCAACTCCTTCTATAGCAACTCGCCATCCTACATCCAGCGCCGCACTACGCATTACGTAGTAGACGCCCATCATGCCTCCCAAGAAGGTCAAGTCCAAGGACGACGTTCCAAAGGCATCATCGAAGGGCGCCTCCAAGGCATCGAAGACCGCATCTAAGGCAAAGGCCTCCAAGTCGACAAAGACTTCCAAGGCATCAAAGACGACATCTACCGCAGATGCTCTAGCCACCCCAGCTCCTGCCATCGTCGAACCAGTCTTGCACCCAGACCGAGACATTAGAAGACGCACACGCGCAAACCCCAGCCCCAGTCTCAAGAATAGATCAGGCCTCGATAAAGAGCCCTCTTTCAAGAAGTCTACCGTTGCCCGCACTGCTATCAAGAACGCAGCTGCTCGCCGCGACCAAGAAGCTGAGGAATTTACCCAGCAAGAGTCCGCTTCCGCCTCGCACTCGTCCGAGCACGAACAGTCTCGATCTTCCTCTCCCGAACTTCTCTCTCATTCACATCCCTCGACACCCTCTTCCTCGCGCATGCCTGGTGCTTTCGCTCTTGTCGTACCTTCCAGTCACCGAGCTGCTGGTCCCTCGAAAGCTACACCCCGCTTCAGCACAAAGCGTTCCCGATCACAAGTCTCGGACGACGCATTGGATGTCGACCCTCAAGATGCCAGTTCAAGTAGACCAGCCAAGCGTGTCCGCATTGCTTACACGGCTCCATCTCCATCTCCACCACCTCCACAACCGAAGCGCTCTGATGATACACCCTTCGAGTACTTTGGTCTAGACCCGGTCCAGCGACAGCTAGCTCTCGAGGTCGAGGCAGCTCCTCCATCCCCGAGTACTTTCCAGGAGAATACTGTTGGTGAACAGGGACCAGCATCAACTCCATCTTTCCTCTCGGTTATCAACAACGACGAATCACTACACTACACACCTCAAAATGTCGAAGCTGCCCAAGCTACTGAAGTTCCACAAGCCGTTGAAGTCCCACAAGCTGCTGAAGCCGCACAAGATATTGAAGCCACTCAAATTGTATCAATCCCCGAGGTCGTCATTCACGAGGCGGTTGCTGAAGATCATGAGCCTGAGCTTGTCGCTGGCGACCAATCTCTTGCTTTGATTGCAACTCCATCTCAATCACTAGTCACCAAAAATGCATCTGCTTCCAGGTCAGCTGCCAAGTCTACATCCAAGTCTGCGTCCAAGTCTGTATCCAGGTCTGCATCGAAGGCTGCATACAGGTCCGCTTCCAAGTCTGCTTCCAATTCTACAGTCAAGGCACTCAGGTCCGAATCGGGCCCAAGCTACATGAGAGGTCCTTATGCCCTTTCTAGGAGAAGTAGCCTGGATCGTATGCCTAGAAGAACTAGCCTGGATCTTCTACGCGATGACTTGAAGCGAAGACGCGCTCAGCTCCCAAAGTCCAAGAACAACCAACCTCCTCATCAGCGAAAGTCAATCGAAAAGATCCACATCAGCGACATGTCTTCTGATGACGAGGAACTCGTCCCATACAATGCTACCGAAATGCAACTCGTTAAACAGAATTCCAAGGGATTCCTTAACATCATCGAGTCCGAGAAGATGCACAAGGAACCTATCTATGTGCTCAGACCAGACCTCCAAGCAAAATATGACAAAATGGTGAATTATGCTCCTTTAATTGTTGAGTGTATTGTGCTAACAACTCTACAGTCCAAATCACGCAAGCAAGGCGGCGTTCCTTCCGCTGCGCGTAATCGTAAGAAGCAATTTCCATCTGCTGTCATTAATATCCACGTTCAGACCCAGAACGGCCCCGAAGTCCTTGATGTTTCTCCTCAGGAGAGCGAAATTTTACTAAAAGTCCACCGACTCTTGGCAGTCAATCCAGGTTCTCTCAATGTTGATGAAGCTCTTCATGCTCTTCAATCCGCGATGGATGCCAAGAAGGCTGAGCAGACTCCGTTGTACACACCATACCGGGCAAATGGGGATTCTGTTCAACAGAGCAACGCTCTTACTCTTGCCCAAGAGCACCAATCCAATAATAGCATTGGCATTACCGACATGGGCGATGCTGATGTCGAAAACCAAAGTGAAGTTGATGCAGCCTCTGCACCCTCCTCCCCAATGGAAGACAATACTGCTGAATCCTATACTGAAGACCGTGCTCTCGAGTCTCAATCAGTACAGGCTCCACCAAAAGGATGGGCTTCCTCTACCATGTCTGTCATCAAAAGCGTGGTTTCGAAGCCATTGCAATACTTCGGTGGTACTAGCGCTGCTGGTCCATCTATTGCTGACGGTCAAGATTTCTTCTCGCCACTCAAAGTCCCATCCACACCTACCCCAGCTCCTCGTGGCAGACGCGGTGCAGCTCTAATCCGCAAGACACCTTCGACACGTCAGAAGGTTAAAGGAAAGGCCTCGGTTCTTGATGATCGCAAGATCGAGGAATTCCAAACACATGCACACAACATGAAGAACAAGCACCGAAAGAGCGCAGCTACAAGCACAGAGGACGACGAATTGCCTCACGCAAAACCAATATACCATACTGCACCCCTGCCCTTGTATCAAGGCCCACCTACTAAGAACACGTTTACCGTTCCCGAATCCAGCGATGACGACGACGATGATGATGCTGATGATGAAGAAGCAGAGGTGCTGGAAGCACCAGTCGAGGGTGCAGAGCCAGTTGAGGTTGTAGCGCCAGCCGAGACCGTTGAAGCGCCAGCCGACAACACAAACACAATTGATACCAATACGATGGAGACTATCAACGAAAACATCATGTTCCAGCCTCAAGCACCACCACCTCTACCTACACAACCCACAGGGCTAAATGCTCGTTTTGATGCCTGGGGGTGCACGCAGCTTGAAGCTTGGGAACGGAAGAGACAGATCAGCAGGGCAAACCAGGAGATGGATGACGACCGTGATCGTAGACTGCGAGAGGATCCGGAGAAATATCGCAAGTGGGTCGAGAACATTCCCAACAATCTGGATTGCTTTTTCACAGCAATAAAAGAACACAACACGATTAGGAAACAGAAAGGACAAGGGTATGAGCTGTATGATACGATTAAGCATTTCCCGTACAGATTTCTGAGGATGGCCTGCTTGAATGAGAGGGGCAACCACACGAATTACAATACCAAGGACTACAAAGTCACAGATGACGACAGAGAACACCTTGCTATATGGCATACGAGACAGGGCACTGTTGGTGCCTTTCAAAGAGAGGCTGCCGAGAGAAAAGAGGTTGCTGAGAAGGAGAAGGCTGTGCGAGACAAGGCTGAGAAGGAGGCTGCTGTGAAGGAGGCTGCTGAGAAGGAGAAGGCTGTACGAAACAAGGCTGAAAAGGAGGAACTTGCGAAGGAAGAAGCCGCGAAAGAAGCTGCGAGAGAAGTTGCGAAGGAGGAACTTACGAAGAAGGAAGCTGCGAAGAAGGTAGCTGCGAAGGAGAATGTGTTTAGCCTGATGCGCCACAGCCAGGAGGATTTTGTAGTTTTTGAGAATGTGGCTGAATTTGAGGCTGCGCCACAGCCGCAATGGGGGAACTTGGTGGCGTTTTTGTAGATTAAATCAGGCATAGCGAGGTGTTTGGAGTATTTTATTCTTATTAATGTCATATCTTTAATCAATGAGATTGAATCAAATTCTTTCCTGTGCCCTGCTAATGCCGTGAAAGAAGGTGAGGACTTCAATTGTGAAACCCAAAATAACTTTCTTTATCGTAAGACGATCTGAAGACATTAATAGCGAAGGGCAATATGATTTTGATATTGGCCTAATGTGAAATTTTAATGTCTTGAGACAACCTGGAGACATTAATAACGAGGCCAACATGATATTAGAATCAGCCTCGCAAGACAATTCATTTCAACGAAATAACTTGGAGACATGAATAACGAAGCCAGCATGGTATTAAGACCAGCCTTATAAGATATCTCAACGCCATGAAATGAGTTGGAGACATTGATAACGAGGCTAACATGGCATGAGTAACAGCCCTATGAAAAATTCCAATGCCATGAGATAATCTGGGGACATTAATAATGAGGGCTAACATGATATTAAAGTCGGCCTGATGTGATACTCTAATCTCGTAAGACGAGCTGAACATAACAATAGCGAAGCATGAGGTGGTAATTGGATTCAAATTCTTGACTCACAACCTTAAATCAACCTCGTTCATATGCCCTGCTGATATCGTAAGGTGACCTGAGGACTTTTACCAGCGAAATTAAAAAAGCATTTTTAGTATCGTTGATCAATTGGAAGACCTTAACGGGCGAAATCTAGATTATTCGTCAATGTCGTGAATTGACTTGGAATTCCGATAACGAAAAGTCGAGAAGTATTCCAATGCCGTGACTTAATCCGAGGACTTTGTCAGGAAAAGTAAACACATCCGGTAAGATAGGTCTAGGGACATATATCCAAATCAGTAGCTTCAGACGATTGAACAGGGAGCGTGAGCTCCTGCTTATAATCACCGCTTCTATGCTTCAACCTTTAGTGGTCTAGTAATACCCTCGACTGTTATCATAGACTATGGGAAGGACTGGGCCTGGGAAATACTGGACTAAGCGAGACCGGGCTGAGGAAGACCAGACCGAGAGAGACTAGGAACGTGTTCATGGTGTTGGATATAAATATCAGAAAAGAAAACGAGGACTTGGCAGTCATTAATAGCGAAGCTACTTGTGGCGTTACGCCTTGTACGTAGAAGAATTAAGTCGCCGATTGAGGCACGTACGGAATACTTAAAATAAAGTACGAGAGATTCTTCGACGACACAACATTATTCAGATAAAAGCGTCTTGAAAATCCTGCCAGGAATAACATCGGGGTATGTACGATTCATGTCGAGTCTTTTGAAACAGAGGTTATTCTTGACAACGTAGTTTCACAAAGTGAGAGCCTCGTCAAATTCGGCCACTTGAGTCGCCCACGTACGGACGCCACAGAAGAAGAGGGACGATTCGAACCTGTTTTCATACCAGATGGGTAGGAATAGCGTGGGGTCTGGAAGCTGTTTGTGCCAAAGACTCTTACACAGAGATGTAGCTTCAATGCAGATGATTTCATGAAGTAAGACGACCTAACTGTACACTGGTTGCCAGTAAGCTATACTCGCACATTAGAGAATGCCAGGAAAGCTGTGACCTCAAATGACCATCAAGAAGCAAGAGCAGCCCCTCCGAGCTCAAAATTTTGGAAACAACAATGAGAAGGAAAGAGGGCAAAAGCCTTGGGTTGGAAAGCTTGCTCAGATGTGTGGCAGTGAGATATCTCAAACATAACAATCTGCAAGATCACTAGCTCAATACTTCCATCCCATTGGAGTTACCTCACGAACGGCGTGTCAAAAAGTCTACCCAGACATCCTTCTTGTTACCCATCTTCACAAGAGCTACTTTCTTGCCGACCCAATTCTCACCTCCGTCTGCCAGATCTTCAGCTAGGAAATCAGCCACGGCTTCATACTCAGTGTGATAATCCACATATGCCAGAATGACTATGTGGATAGTCGTACCTATCAGGGGTATCTTCTGGACCCAGGACGTCCGCCAGACTGGAAGAAAGGTAGCTTTTGCGAGTAGATTGTGACGCTGAGGAGCTTCGAGTGGTTGGAACAGGCCTTGGCTCGGATTTCGACCAGTCATCCCGGACGCCGCATAAATGGACCATCTCAGATCCACCGTAGGGATTAACTCGGTGTTAGCACGTGTCGTTTCGTGCTGGGCTATTGCTACTCGAGGAAGCCTTTTGAAGAGAAAAAGGTCAGTCTGTTGATGCTACTAGAAGCCAAATCTGCCTTACAAATCTGACAACACTAGCTCTGTGCCTGGGATCTTCATGATCAGAATGCCAGATGTCACCCAAATT
This sequence comes from Neospermospora avenae, assembly GCA_014282315.1. Taxonomy (NCBI): domain Eukaryota; kingdom Fungi; phylum Ascomycota; class Leotiomycetes; order Helotiales; family Ploettnerulaceae; genus Neospermospora; species Neospermospora avenae. The sequence continues at coordinate 388 of JACBAH010006747.1, read as the reverse complement.
CGTAAGGACTTGCCTCTCTCCTTCCCAACCGCAATAGCTGTATCTGATATAGCCTTCGCGATCTTTGGTAATGTATACTCCTTCCATGGCAAGACCTGATTTCCTGCGACACAAATGATGGATTCGATATCGTGATCGATGATCGCTTTCTTCAACGCTGCAACGTTTGTCGCATCACCCACAACAACCGCATCAATGAGAGCGAGAAGCTCGGTCGATATCAGAGAATGGATTTTCGAGAGGTTCCGAACGAAGACGGTCAGTCGGTGACCATGAGCAATCAGCGCTGGGATCATTCGGAGCCCGAGATTGCCAGTTATATGGCGGGTTTTAGTAGCCACATGTCTTAACTTGTAATTTGACTTTTTCTATAGGGAAAACCTAGGAA
>JACBAH010006746.1:0-14281 GCA_014282315.1 Neospermospora avenae | reverse complement strand
CTACAATCACCAAAACTTACCACACCATCTATCACAATGACAACCCCCAGCCCAACACCCTTCGAATTCCTCCCCCTCGGCGCCATCATCCGAACCTTCCTCGTCGGCGGCCCCTCAAACCTAAATATCGTGCAGAACTTCCCCAAGCAGTCGCACTATGTATCGCACAACGGTCCCTTTTTTGGAGAGACAATCGGACGTGTAGCAAACAGAATCTCCAATGGCAAGATCGCTTCTCTAAATAATAAATCCTACCAATTGACTACAAATGACGGCGTCAATGCATTACATGGAGGCAAAGTCGGATGGGGAAAGCGGGTTTGGGAGGGACCTAGCCCTGTGGGCGTTAGAGAGATTCCGGGGCTTGAAGGAGGAAAGCTCGAGGGTGGAGAAAGTGTCAAGTTCACGCTTCGGAGTGAAGATGGCGATGAAGGCTACCCCGGCACCGTAGACGTTTCTGTGATCTACACTGTCGGACTCCAGAAATCTTCCACGGGCAAAGAGATCCGTGTTCTGGGAATCGAGTACCAAGTCGAGCTCGTAGGAGATGAGGTCGAGGAGACGGTGGTGAATGTTACGAATCACTCGTACTTCAATCTTAGCGGTCAATCGACTATCGAAGGCACGGAAATCACGCTGTGTAGTACGGCTTATTTGCCCGTTGATGATGGTGGCATCCCGACGAGCTCGAAGACGGCGAGCTATCCTGGGCTGAAAGCTAAGGAGCCTTTTACTCTGGGACTTACGGAACCGGATGTCGATGATTGTTTTGTTGTTGATCCATCTACTGCATCGTCTATTCCACTCGACACCCGCTCTTTGCCTCTTACGAAACTCGTTACCGCTTACCATCCAACCACGAAAGTCCACTTGGAAGTTTTGAGCACGGAACCTGCGTTCCAGTTCTATACGGGCAAGTATGTTGAGGTTGATGAGATAAATGAGGGAGGGGTGAAGGTTGAGAAGAGAGGTCCGAGAGCCGGCTTTTGTGTCGAGCCCAGTAGATATGTCAATGCTGTTAATGTGGATGAGTGGAGGGGACAGGTTGTATTGAAGAAGGGGCAGGTATACGGGAGCCGGGTTGTCTATAGAGGGTGGAGTGATGAGTAGGTGATGATTAGGCAAGTGAAAACCTGGTGGACTGTTGAGATGTGAATTTAAGGAAGAAAGCGAGTCAAGAATGGAAATTCTGCCATCAGACCCCCATAGCGTTGCTAAGAAGATCTAGAGTTATTTGTACCGCTACAGTTGGTTGAATGCAGCCTTCTTATGCCCGGTCCCATGAATCGGTGATATGTCAACTTGGAGGCTATTTAATCAATCAAGAAAAGGGTCAGTACAAGTGTCCTATTACGTATCTTGTAATCACACTTCAATCTCAGAAAAGATCTACATGAATTAGAGTAGATTCTCGCTTCACCATACTAGCTATGTCACACCCTCCGTAAACAGCTTGTGCGCAGCCAGCCGCCACATCCAGAAAGCACAAGGGAGAGAGAAGCCTTTAAAATGCGAGAGGGACAGAGATAAAGAGCGACCTGAAACCTCTCATGTCTATATATTGAAATCTTCGACCAAGCTCTCCTTATTGACGACTATGTAGGGTTCTGTGGAGAGTATTGAACTATAGCGCAGAGACTCTCTGGCAACATCTGTCAGGCGTTCCCATGCTATTTACTTGTGTTGATTTAAGTTTAAGTAGGAGACAAAGCAGGTCCGAAGGTGCTTGTCAATTAAGTTGAACTAACCCGTGGAGAAGAAATTTCGTTGCGGTGTTGGTGGCTAACACTGTTACGCTGCTAAGATATCCTATCTCTCAAGCGAACCAGCCCCGACGCCAACAGCCACTGGCATTGAGAAGCCAGATACGTTAGCAGGGCACGACAATGGAGACGATTTCTCTTGAGGTAGATGCGAGAGCGAAGAGAATTTCAAGAGCAGAATAAGTGAAGATGAGATAAGTATATTCGGGCTAAGTTTCGAAGCGTTAATTGATCGCGCATAGAACAACAGTACCCAGCCCGAGCCAGACCCAACAGCCGACCCGACCTAGAGACAGGTGTATACTCCGTATGAGGTATTTGTTGACAAATTCCCTCTGATCCGAGTATATTCTGCCTCGCTGCTACAAGCAAGTCAACGAAGAAGCACCACCTCGGGAATATTATCAACTCTCGCCATCGAGGTCGGGAATTCTTCGCACAGGGTTGGAGATAGACAAACATCTATCTGCAAAAATGAGATCCCATGCAATGCAAGTAATTGTTACTTTCATTCATATAAGGACGGAACGCAAAGCAATGTATATTTCGTAATGTTAATTAGATGAGTGTCTTTTAAAGTGACCTCGGCATCCTACCCCACGTCGCAATCTATCCCCAGATCCAGCATACAGGGATAGGATGCACTACTGTGAAGTTTCCAAGCTGTCTCATCTCAGCCCATAATCACATGTGAAAAGCTCGAGTCACGGAGATATATTCCGCCATGCATCAAAACATCCAATCAACTGCTATGTATTGGTGCATTATACATGCACATGATCCGAATTGTGGGGTCGAGGAGGCTGTTCCTGACAGGTGATGCGTGGTCGATTCAAGAATTTGGAGACGGAGCATGTGAAAGTCGATAATTGGTTTAGTTGAAGGCTTGATTCAAGTGGACTCCGGGGTGTGGAAGGAGCCGAGGCCAGAATGGCGCATGATACTTTGACCTACTATATGGAATACATTCCTCTCCTACCAAACCGCTTCGTTCTTCAACTCTTTCACCTATTCGAGGTTGTTGCTCGTGGAATCACTCACAACTACCGATATTATTAAGGCTGCTACAGAGAAGTTTGCTTGCATTAGATCTTGCATTGCTCGCGGAAAGAGAGACTGGCAGACTGTAAAACAATACCACTTCCCTCCTACATAACAACACTCCATACGATTAGACAGGGAAACAAGATGGGGAAGACCTTCACAACTGCCGACGTGGCAGCGCATAACAAGCCAAATGATCTCTACATCGTCGTCGATGAGGATGTCTACGATCTGACCACATTCCAGGACGAGCATCCAGGCAAGCATCCCCTCCACCCACAACTCCCGCCTCCGAGCCCAACCAGCACTTGTGCAGAATCATTGCAGACAAGATTTGCGCACGGGGAAGGCAGAATAGAATAGCATTGCTAACTTGCTCCAGGCGGAAAGAAGATCCTGACCCGGGTCGCCGGAAAGGACGCCTCGAAGCAATTCTGGAAATACCACAACGACGGCATCCTTAAGAAATACAAAGCCAAGCTCCAAGTCGGATCTTTGGACACCAAAGCCGCAGAACCCGAGCCGGAGCCTCCGAAAAAGGAAGAGAAGAAAGAGATCGTGAAGCCAGAAGCGGAGAGTGGTGCAGTGGTTCCGGTGCCTGCTGCCGAGGACATCGAGGTTGAGACGCTGGAACCATATGGAGATTTGATCCCGTTCGCGGATCCAAGTTGGTATCAAGGCGTATGTCTCCACCCGCCCCAGAAGCCTTGCGAAAGGGAATGAGAAAGAGAAATTAAGCTGACCGGTGTTGTAATGCAGTTCTACTCTCCCTACTTCAACGAAACTCACGCCGCTCTCCGCGCCGAGATCCGCGAATGGGTCTCCGAAAAAGTCGAGCCTTTCGTCGGCGAATGGGATGAAGCGAAAAAGGTACCTGATGAAATTTACAAAGAGATGGGCCAACGTGGCTATCTCGCTGGTTTGATGGGTATGCACTTTCCCGTTGAGCATACCAAGAATCGCATCTCTTGTGTCCCGCCCGAGAAATGGGACAACTTCCACGAAATGATTATCACTGATGAACTTTCCCGTGCTGGATCTGGAGGATTCGTGTGGAATGTTATTGGAGGGTTTGGAATTGGTTGTCCGCCTATGGTGAAGTTTGGAAGTCCGGAGTTGGTAAAGAGGATTTTGCCTGGAATTCTGGATGGAGATAAGAGGATCTGTTTGGCGATCACAGAACCCGATGCTGGATCCGATGTGGCGAACTTAGGCTGTGAAGCCGTGCTTACAGAAGACGGAAAGCATTATATCGTCAACGGCGAGAAGAAGTGGATCACCAATGGCATTTGGTGCGACTATTTTACGACTGCGGTCAGGACGGGCACGAAGGAAAGTGGAATGAACGGAATTAGTGTGTTATTGATTGAAAGGGACATGGGTGGTGTGTCCACACGAAGAATGGATTGTCAAGGTGTTTGGAGCTCAGGCACCACGTATGTTACGTTCGAAGATGTCAAAGTCCCAGTGGAGAACTTAATCGGCAGGGAGAACAAGGGATTCAAGGGTATGTCCATCTACCTACTTCCTCATATCTCGTCACCACTTCACCTGAATTCAGCTAACACTTTACGCAATAGTCATTATGACCAACTTCAACCATGAACGCATCGGCATAATAATCCAATGCATTCGCTTCTCCCGTGTCTGCTACGAAGAATCCATCAAGTACGCACACAAGCGCCGTACCTTCGGCGTTCCGCTCATCTCTCACCCCGTGATCCGTCTCAAACTCGCCCACATGGCTCGTCAAATCGAAGCTTCTTACTCCTGGATGGAATCCATCATCTCCCAGGTCTCAAACATGCCTGAAGATCTCGCTATGTTGCGTCTCGGAGGCCCGATCGCGGGGTTGAAGGCACAGGCGACGGTGACATTTGAGTTCTGTGCTAGAGAGGCGAGTCAGATCTTTGGTGGATTGAGTTATTCGAGGGGAGGACAGGGAGGGAAGGTGGAGAGGCTGTATAGAGATGTTAGGGCTTATGCAATTCCTGGCGGAAGTGAGGAGATCATGTTGGATTTGAGTATTAGACAGAGTTTAAGGGTCGGGAAGGCTATGGGTATGAAATTGTAGGCGTGAGATGTGGATGAGGGGTGGAGGAATAGAGATTGAAATTTGGTCGATGGAGCTGAAATCTGTATTTCTAGATGCATGATGGTCATGAGTGGTTTGGGGCAGTCCTTCCAGTACCTCACTACGATAGGCCATCGAGCCTCATAGCACAAGAAATGAAAGTGTTTTGGATAAGTCATTCAAACCCCTTGCTTGAGCAGTAGAATCATAGTCTCTCGACTATAGTAGTCTTCAGTAGACGATGAGCGTGAACTATCTTTCGGGATCTGAGAACTTTGAGGTCAACGCGGGCATCGAATGATCAATTTGCTTACCTAATTACGCAGCTCAACCTGCAGGAAAGAAGATCAAGCCCTAGAAATTGCTGAGAGCTTCTACTTTTGCGACTATCGGATTTTTACAGGTTGCGTATCCAACCCCTTGGGTCGATGTCAGGTTTACATGGATTCCACGGCTTCTTCTGATCGCAGTGATGGGGTCAAAGCGGAACAACCAGAAGCTCCTGATATATCCCACGCCGACCCCTCAACAAGGCCAGACTCGGCCTCGGACTCGTCCTCAAATGCGTCCTCGGAATCTGTATATCCACATGACGGGCGAGCGATCAAAGTAGACTCCGACGCCGATTCCGACAACGACGCTCGCGAACTCATTAAATCGCTAGTGGAAGAAGTCGGCGAGGAAATCTTTTCACGGGTTTCTGAGATCGATCCTTCCATCTGCGCGCCATGTGTTAACATCGTTTGCGCGTTCTCCGATGACCCGGAGCTCAAGCCTGTGAGGACGGTAGCGAAGGCCTCGGTGGCAACACTGCGGCATCACCGCTCTATGAAAGCTTTGCTGGAATGCAGTTCGACGTGTAAGATGTGTGCGCTGATTCTCCATCTCTTGGCAGTGAACGGCTCGGATGTGGAAGTGTTGGCGCAGAAATTGTCGAGTAATGAAGAAATGCTGGAGAAGATGTTGGAGAGAGATCGAGCGGAATTCGAGAAGACGGTTGTTGAGCCCGAGCAGTATGAGTGGAGATTGAGAGTCTGGAAATTGGTTGTTCAGTCAGCGAAAGCCTGGTTCGAGATCGAGCATGGGGAAAGTGGCGTCATGTGGTATGATGGTGTGGAAGGCCTTGCTGGCGTGCACTTGTCTGATGAGAGGGTGGAGATCTTGCTGAAGTGGGCGAGGAGCTTGAAGCTGGCGAGCGATGTCGCGCAGCTGGATCTGGATCCGTCAAACTCTTCCTCGTCGGACTTTGAAGACGGGTTTGTGCCTCCTGCGGAAGGCCCAAATGAGTCCCCAGAGGATGTGGAGGCTGCCATGGATGAGATGCTCAAAGCCTCACATGTACCTGATGTATCTGATGACACTTCAGATCCTCCACCAAAGCCCACTTATTTGACAGCCATCACGCAGTCAAAGACTTCGGTGCAGATGCTGGAGCTTTTAGCTACGGCACTCAGTTTAGAGAAGAGATATAGACTACATAGTCTAGGATATCAGCTCAGGGAAGTGAGAGGGTACAAAGACCAAACAGTGGAGCTGCAAGTGGTTTACGGGACAGACAGATATCCTGCAAGAGTGTTCACTACTAAAGGTTTGATTCCAACATTTGCGTTGTTTCACGTCCGGGACATTTTGATAGCTGATCTTGAAAGATAGACGATCCATCAGCCGAGAAACATCTCGGAAGACCTGTGTATCGAGATGCTAAGTCTCCAGAAACGCTTTCTCTGATGAATGAATGGTTCGAGGATTGTGTCCAGAATCATCCTGAATGTAGTTGGTCACCGGAAACCTCCGAGTCGTACTCCATCCTACCATCGAGGGTCATTGATGTTGGTCCCATCTCATCAGTAAATTGCGTCCCACGACTCCTGATAAATCATTCTGATGAAAGAGGAAGATGGGCAACACTAAGCCACCGATGGGGACAAGATGATGTTCTGCGAACACTAGAAAGTAGTATCACTGAATATGAAGCCGGCATTGATATCTCGAAACTTCCAGCAACATACCGCGATGCGGTCTTCCTCACCAGGCATTTAGGTCTTCGCTACCTCTGGATCGACTCGCTGTGCATCATCCAAGACTCTCCGTCAGACTGGCGAAAGGAAGCTGCTAGGATGCCAAATGTCTACCGTAACTCAACTATCACCATTGCGGCAGCAGCAACGAATAGTAGCACAGGCGGTATATTCGTTGACCGATCTTGGCTCGCCATATCAAAACCTGGCACGTTGCCCATTCCACCTGAAAGATGCTCCCCAGAACCTCACGGAACACTTCATTTCGACATCCCGTTCGACTCAAATATCGACGGAAAGGAGACGAACCACCTTCGTAGTCGTGCATGGTGTATGCAAGAATCGCTTCTCAGCCACCGACTTCTGACGTTCGATGCGCTACAAATGACTTATACATGTGTCCGTCAAGGCCTCGTCGAAAGCCGCGAGACACCACCCTCTTTAGGGCGTGAAGAATGCAATAGATTCTTCAAGCAGTTTCAGCACAGCTACATTAACCCAACCTCATTATCCCCCTCTATACTGCGGGAGAGGATCATTGCCTGGTACGATATCCTCTACGACTACACACACCGCGATCTCACCTTCTCGAACGACAAACTTGTCGCCATATCCGGCATCGCTGCCGTTGTTGGTTTATCTATTCAAGAAGAGTATTTCGCAGGCTTGTGGAGAAACGACATGCCACGTGCTTTACTATGGTCGCCGTTTGAAGAAGAGACTCTCCCGAACGCACCGCACACATCACAACGAGCGCCTACATATAGAGCGCCGAGTTGGTCATGGGCTAGTGTTGACTCCCCGATATCTTGTTTCCTTTGCAGGGAAAGGATGCCCGATCCACCTATCGCACACGTGCTGGATGTCGGCACTACATTAGTTGGAGATGATGTTTATGGTCAAGTCAGCGCGGGCTTCCTGCGGATAAAATCGCCTATTAGAAGCGCGATTGTGGGTGTTGTGTCTACAGTGTGGCCGCAGCAGCCGTTGCTGAAGCTGGAGGGACGGGACGAGGGAGCTTTCGGGCATGCCATTTTTGATCTAAGCGTACATGAGATGGGAGAGGAGAGTCGTTGCTGGTGTATGCTTATCACCGATAAGTATGGGCTGATATTGACAGAGTGTCAGGATGAGAGAAAATTTCAAGGTGTTGATGTGGCCGAAGAGCTTGTGCTTGAGAGAATCGGAATGTTTCATCTGAGTAATAGGGATGTCGTGAGCTCACCTTGGTATGAGAACAAGGATGTCAGGACTGTTTTTCTCGTGTAGAACAAGAATGAAGGAGTCTCATTTCGTATCCAGTACAGAGAAACTGATTTGCCGGCTGATTTTAGTAGCATGAGGTTAACAGACTTTGTGTTAATCCCAGAGTAAAGTCGGTTGATATGATACTACTTCAGTGGCGTCAAAGTGAGCTCCTAGATGATTTCGTCGACACTTCTATTGGTTTATTTTCTTCTGTCCTCAGGAGTCGCTTCATCGCGATGTCTTATGACACTCGTGGCTTTTACCCATTTATGGGTAAAATCAGTCATAAGATCAATACTACTAATACTATTTGACTTGCTATTCATACAATGTTTTCGTAACATAGCCCTTCATTCAAAACATGGGGTAAGCTCAATGGAGACGAACTGGGCTTCGATTTGCGTCCATTTCCACACTACGGAATTTCTTCTGGATAGTCTATTTCTCTCCCTTGATTGCTAGCTAATGCGTGAAACATCCAGCTACTTCGTAACGCATCCAATTGGATGCTTCAGTTCGGAAGAATTAGGGAGTACAGAAAGGCCGAGGATACTCATCGCATGTGGATTGGGCCTTATCGTAGATCATCGACGTAGTACAGGCAATATGGAAGTGTACTCGGCCATGAGTGGACGAACCATGAATCCGAGCAAGCGACTTCTGTAAGAGCTACTGCAATTTACAGGCGAGTTGCATGCTGACATGATTCTGACAGGTTTCTGTAGGACTTGTTTGGCAAGGCTGTCGGCTGGTAAACATTCTATGAATCACTACGTTGTATGATAGGTATATCCAAACGAACGCGGAGAATCGCAATAAGCAACTCAAGCTGGCGATGCCCTAGCACAAAGTTGTCCAGCCCCATTCGCACGGATCGCCCATTCAGAAGATTGTCATCGGTCAATGCTAGCTTTCTTTTTCTTCTTGCAGAGATACAGTAAGATCCACTTGAGTACCTCCGTTCTGCTGCACAAATTGAACACGGAAGGTGAAATGTTACGTTGGCATTTATCCGATGTTGTACAATAGGTCTAGACACCGCAGAATAGACAAGCATACCATGAAACGCATATGCAAGTCATTCCTTGGCGCACAATTATAAGCTCTTCGAGCTGGGGTCGATGCGGGAATGGCGAAAGCCCGTGGCGCTAATATAAGGCTTGTCTCTTCCTCTGAAGATGTGTAGACTTTCCTTGCTTTGACTTCGTCGTCGATCATTTCTGTTTGTTGTTGTATGTGTTTGACTTTAACCGAACTGGAGAACTATTTGACGACCATGGATCGGATTACTGATGCCCCAAAGGAGAAACTTCCGTCTGAAAACTTGCAGAAGTCAGGATCGAGCTCTATTGACATAATAGAGGCACAGGGATTCGATGAGAAAGCTAGCAAGAAGCTGGTGCGGAAAATAGACTGGCATTTAATTCCTTTTCTATCGTTAATTTACCTGTAAGTGCTCCACAGAATTGTTAGAGTCTCAGAACAGAGACCTCATCCTGATCCACTTCAGACTATGTTTTCTCGACCGCACAAACATTGGCAATGCCCGCCTCGACCACTTAGAACGCGATCTCCACCTCCACGGCCTGCAATACAATGACTGCCTCGCAATCCTCTTTCCCTTCTATATTGCCGCCGAGATTCCATCCAACATAATGATGAAACGCATTCGTCCTTCCATCTGGCTCACATTCATCATGGTCTTTTGGTCTGCTGCCATGATCTGTCAAGGTTTCGTGCCGAATTATTCCGGACTCATGGCTACACGCGTATTCCTTGGTGTCTTTGAAGGAGGCTTATTTCCAGGTGTGAATTACTATATCACCCAGTGGTATCCGAGACATGAATGCGGCTTCAGGATGGCGCTCTTCTTTTCGGCCGCTACTCTTGCTGGTGCCTTTGGAGGTATACTTGCGAGAGGCATCTCGGAAATGAATGGTGTTGGGGGTATCGCGGCTTGGGCTTGGATCTTCATTCTGGAGGGACTTATAAGTATCTTGGTCTCGTTTAGTGCTTATTGGGTCATCAACGACTATCCATCTACGTAAGCTTCCTGAATCAGCCCTGGTGAGACACTTCCTAATGTATCCCAGCGCGAAGTTCCTCACAGATGACGAGCGAGTTGAAGTAGAACGAAGGATCGCGTCAGATCATGGCAACCTGTCGAATCACTTCGCGTACAAATATGTTTTCCAAGCCATTAAAGACTGGAAGATATACATCCACATGTTGTACGTTCTGGGAAGTCTATTGTCATCTTCTTTTTCAATCTCTCAAGAAACTTTTGAGACATATCTTATCCTCTTCAGGAGGTCTCTCTAACCAAGTTTTGTTCAATCGCTGATTCCATTGTGTGTAGCATTTGCATGGCGGGCTTTTGTCCTATCTACTCATTCGCATTATTTCTGCCCACAATCATCAAGTTCATGGGATATACCGCGAATGAAGCACAACTCATGAGCGTCCCTCCGTATGTAGTCGCATGCGTATTTACCATCGGAGCAAGTTGGTTCGCGGACCGCGTTAAGCAACGAGGTGTGTTCATGCTCGGCTTTCAGGTTATCGCCATTGCTGGATTTGCGATGTTGGCGGGTACGGACAGCCCAAGGATTCAATATGCTGGTACTGTGCTTGCTGCTATCGGTACGTTGACTATTCCGAATATTGTAGATGCCTCAATTAACCATTGCTGCAGGTATCTACCCTCAGATACCTCTCGGTCTCGCATGGAATGGCAATAATATCGGCGGGAACATGAAACGAGGTACAGGTATAGCAATGCAAGTCATGGGCGGAAATTGTGGCGGTATCATCGCTTCATACGTGTATATTTCTCGTGATGGTCCAAGGTAAGCCCAGCATAACCTTCAAATATCCAATGTTTACTTGACTGACATGACTCAGGTTCATCAAAGGTCACTCGCTTCTCATCGGCATTATCGGCATGGCTTTCTTTCTCACTCTGTTCATGACCTGCTATCTCCGTTGGGAGAATGGTCGTAGAGACAAGGTGGAACGGGAGACTGGGACGGGATATACGGATGACGAGAAGCGTGATCAGATGGAATACGCGGATAATGCACCTTGGTTCCGTTATACGGTTTGAATAGGAAGGTCTCGGAGCCATATCGGGAGCCTGATGGGTTTCTCAGCCATTCTTCAAGAGCCACTATTGATCGCTGAAAAGATTGAGAACTTTCACTAGACTTTTTTCAACTTGATGAGATTTACTGTGATGGGCCATTTTAGTAACATGTTGGCAATCGTGCACTAAATCAATACAAAATGGTGAGCTGGTACAGTGAGCTGGTACAATGAGTTGTTTTAAAACTTGGGGAAAGTCGCCGATGGCTAGGAGTTATGACTATGATGAAATGAATGTAGCATAAGTGCTTTGAAAGTGATTATATTAGAGGCTATGAAGTGCTATGCCGGGATGATCCCCAATACTGCGTTCATGGTCATTGCTTGTAGGATATCTCTCCACCATTTCCACCCGGTTGGTAGTCTGCTGGGACAGCTGGCCAAGCATCGTAGCCATCAAGAACAGCAACACTCATACCGCCAGTCAAATGCGAATTGATATGGAAATGCAACAAAAATGGCTTAAATATGTGATGAGCCCTTGCAATGCTTGGAAGAGAATAAGAGGATGTGGGGAAGCTTACGCCTGGATTCTCGACCTTATATCGCACAGCCATCCATGTTGATGACGTCTGCAAAGGCAGAGTATAGAAACCATCTCTGTATGGTGGGTTGTCAAGATTGAAGCTCTCAGGAATGTGCTTCATGGCGTCGGCGACATCTGTATAATTGAATTCGCCCTGGCCAAAACCCTGTATACCAGACTAGTTATATCTGTGCAGAGAATAGCAGAACCAGAAGATTTATCACAGGGAATTGGATGCTTACAACGATATGTGCCTTGTTGGAGTGTTTGTGTATGGGGTGAGGTGGTTGCAGTCCGCCAGTGATAGTGACCAGGAATATCAAGTCTACCCAGAAGTTGTTCTTAGTTGTAATTGTCAATCCTGTATTCTGGAGCCCATCCGGTTTATAGATCAAGGGAGTATTATCTTCAAGGTCGACGTGAAATAAGTTGTTCTCGTTCAAAGACCATTGCCAAGCAGCTCCAGTACGGTTCAACAAAAGTTTGACAGTCTGATTGACCACTTTGGCGGGATGAACAGGCGGAAAAGGAACAACAGTTTTGTCGTCTAGATACCTTACACTTGCGGTGGTATTAGCGCCAGAGTAGTTGATAGATGCGTTAGGTGCATTGGTATGATCACCGCCCTTGTAAGAGATTGTTCCGGTGGTGAAGATTTTGTGGTTGAGTCCAGACCATGCGAGCCGGATTGTGTATTCTCGGGCTGGTTGGTTCAGTTGTACCATGACTGAGTGACGACTTCCAATTGGGGGAAATACTGGCTCTTTTGTCAACTATCAACTCCAAGACCCATTGATGATTGGTCCATGTTTGACAGTAATGTCGTGACAGCGATCTAAGTCTAGTCTAATTTAAAGCTTGACAGCTTGTACTGCTATCTCACCAGGCCCATGCACGGACGAACCAAAACATCTCTGAACCAGTAATTGAATCCGGGTTTGGCCTCAGCCTTGCAGGTCAAATTTGCCCAACACCATGCAAACCTTGTTATGACATCAGATATATCGCGGGGTAGCCAGATGAAGACGTTGGCTTTCAGATTCTCGATCCATCTGATGTAAGCATGCTTAATCGGGAAAATGAAGCGAGGCTTAGCGAGTCAATATGGGAAGGATCGTCTAAGCGGCTGAGTCCCTCTAGAAGTCGATCACACCGTACCGGACCGTATAAGAAGCTTGGCTTGATCGCTTTGAGTATTAGTCCATAGACAACCTCCACGTCCAAATCTCACGCATGTTCAAGCAGCCACGATCCTTCGACAACGGCGTCTCCACAAGCAGAAGCGCGTTGGTCGTGAGGCAATTGGTCAAAGTTACGCCAGGTCACAGAGAAACTTCATGGTTGGTAGACACTTTCAGACGATGTGGAGTGTTCTTTGACAGTAATGGGAACTGCTGTTGCGCCTTTGTCTTCAAAATTCGGTCTTTGGGTGAGTCAAATATGGGTCACAATTCAGATGCTGAACATTATTCTTCGAGAGTGTGGCTCCTGGTAATAGGAACAGTCTTTAGCACTATGTGTCAAACAGTCTTTCGCACTATGTCTCAACAGAAATTCTCGCATCGATGATGACCAGTGAAGTGGAACTACGTGACCATCACAGGAAATCCAAGCGCTTCGCAAGATCTGATATCGCGACCCAGGGGTAATAGTGTACAATAAGCGATATGCTTTCCATGGACCAATATATGCAGATCTGCATCCCACCACTAACCCACACAAATGGAAAGGAAGTGTCGACGGATTCCACCGCCTACCAATTTTCAGAGTACAGCTTGATTGCTTGGAAATATTAATTCGAAGCAAGCCAGATTTCCCTCGAGTCAAGCGGTGTTGGTTCGTCTTAAGCTCGGTAATTCAAGCTGTCAATAGTGAAATCATGAAAATATTATGCGAGATCCGAGTCTATAGTCATTATATACTCTTAGGTACTCCCTTTGAACCTATTCATCGAGTTGCGACTTTGGAAATATACCTTCCCGGCATTTGCTTGGATGGAGTCTCACATACGAGTGGCTTGAATGTAAACAACGCTATATATCAGGCTTCACTGAGAATACGTGCCGAACGACGGTAGTACCTACCTGTTTGACTGTCTTTGTGATGGAATCCTGAAGATAATGAAATAAAATACCAAGGTTGCCACTAGATTACGACGGTATGATCCACTGCGACGGCAAAGAACACTTGCGATGCTTGAAACCAGTAATGAAAAATATGATTAGACATGAGCGTCAATTGTAATTGCGCCTGTAAAAGTATTCAGAATTTTCGTTCTCAGAGAGGCTGAGATGTACCCATACCTTAGGAGGTTTGTGAGCGAAAAGGGTTGAGTGCATCGTTTCCCCACCTGAAAGCGATTCCCTCTTGCTAAACAAAACCAAACCGCAACATCGCGAAATCGCAGACGCATGAAAATAAAAACAACCTCGATCGAGTATCAAGATAGCGCAAAAAAAAAAAA
>JACBAH010006745.1:0-14279 GCA_014282315.1 Neospermospora avenae | reverse complement strand
GAAGACGAAGCCGAAGAGGGTTATTGATCCCAGTTTGATTCAGTGGAAACCGCCGGTCTTCAGCGCGAGCTCGAGGACTTGGGGTTGGTAGATTTGGCTCGGGGGGTGGGGGATCTGGTTCTGGTTTGGGGCGTCGGGATGGCAGGAGTTGGAAGCGTAAGGTTCAGGTGTACTTTTGATGCGTGTCAATATTAAATCGTTCGTTTGCTTCGATTCTTATGCGACGGTGAAGTAAAGGACGCGAAAGCTGCGAAGGTAAAGTCCAGTAATAGCTATATTCTTGACTTTTCGAAACGTTCGTGAAGTGAAAGTATCTGTTGATTTTCATAACATTCATGTTCTATCATGGCAAGATCCTATGACAACTTCGTGATTTCAATTTCCCACCGTGATAGACCGCAAGAAGGACGGTGCAACTTTAGACTCTACTCGAGCTCTTATAACACTGAATTCACGAATAGCCACTCCTCGCAGGGCTTCGCTTATAGGTATTGTACATGTGGGATATTACAAGGCTTATCAGACGCTTTCCAAGATCCTTTTTACAGTACAATTGCGCACAACAACAGCGTGGAGTCTCCTTCTCAGATCACATAATCGACTCTTCCCTCCAGACCACCGTTTACATCTTCTCTTATTGAGCTAGCAATTTCCTTGGAGAAGAAAGCAACTCCAAGTTCCTGGCTTGTATACCAACTACGCATCATAAAGTCAGAACGATGCAAAAAGAAAGGTGAAGAATTCCACGAAGTCAAGAACGAGAAACATACCTAGCACGATCCATGTTCCCACTCCCCAACACCGTCACCTCCTCATCGACAATAACCAACTTCAAATGACTCTTCACCGGCTCTTCCTCTCCCGTTACACCCACTCTTGGATGATAATACCCAATCCTCAGCTCTCCCAATCCTCTCCCCTGCTCCCCCAAACCCTCCATATCACCCGTCCTCTCCCTCTTAGCAATTTCCACCCCAAGCTTCCTAACTCTCCTCTTCAATTTCCATACCTCAAACTCGGTGATTGTACCTGCTGTGACCAGCTGCTCTAAAATCATGAGCCGGCTGCTGGTTATTAAATAGATGGATACACCGCGGGATAGCGCGGCGAAGAGCGCTGAGATGACGGGTTTGCAAGTCAGATTTGGGGTTTGGATGAAGATCGTGCGTTTGGCGTTGGTAAATAGCGTGAGGAGAAACGTGTTGAGTGGTGTTGGTGGACAGGGCGAGGAGGAGAGGAGACGGAATTGAGGGTTCATGTGATGAGGAGAGGGCAGGAGGATGGTTCGTGGAGCGGGGAGGGAGGAGGGGAAGTTGGTGTGTTTGATCAAAGATGTTACTTGTGCTGAATTTGTTGCTGATAATTGGAGTGGGTTTTTTGTTTCCGTGCGTGGGAGAGATGGGAGATTCGTGTT
Source organism: Neospermospora avenae (assembly GCA_014282315.1). NCBI lineage: Eukaryota > Fungi > Ascomycota > Leotiomycetes > Helotiales > Ploettnerulaceae > Neospermospora > Neospermospora avenae. The sequence goes on along the minus strand of JACBAH010006745.1, from coordinate 12,865 downwards.
TCCCTGTGCCCAGAAGGATACCCAGAAATCGAATAGTTTTTCTGCTATTCCGCCTTCCATCTCTATGCAGCCCTCGAACCAACTTTCCCCTGTGGAAAGTGAATCAGTATACGCATGCTGCTTTGACTTAGAAAGATGAGAGCAAGAGATAGTCTCTAAGATTCTGAGAATAACACTATGGAAACACTCGGAATGACTTACAGCTCACATTACACGACAGCATAAACGCCAATTTGCGATCCACCAATATAAACTTAGGATGCATAACACTAAACGGTCTCACAAACACACTCTTGATCTCCATCTCCAGACCACCAAGCTCTTCCGGCCTTGGTAATCCGAGACTGACCCACTCTTCCGGCTCATAAATCTTCCCATCCAGCGAAGACGTCTGGAACAATTTCTGCATAATCGACCTTGAGGAGAAACATATTCGGACGTCGATCTTGCGATTCTGAGCAAGGCCTTTCGCTGATAGCTTGAGCAGGAGAGAGTAGATTGCTTGTTGGGAAGAGGATTGGGCCCAGAAACATGTTACCAGGACGAGTTCGTGGGTGGTGGATTCGCATTTTTGGAGGACCGAAGTCAAGATCTGAGATCCGGTTCCGAGAGCGAATGAGAGGGGCTGAGAGGCAGTGACGAGGGTTGAAGGATCCGGAAACCAGTAGTTTGCTGATTCGGATTGGGTCGAGGTGGTGTTTTGTTTTAGGCTGAGGAGCCAGTCTTCTGTGATGCTTTTCGAGAGGCAGGACATCGAGACTCGACAGGATGAAACGTGTCTCGATCCTTCGACAGTATAGATGTAAGCCGGCCTACTGGGCCTTATAACGAGTATGTCTGTTCGAAGGTGAGCTTCAACTGTTTGATAGGATGATGAGTGTTTGAGCTTGAGGAATGAGAGCAAACAGGAGTTGAATAAGACAAATTAAGCGTATATGTTAATGATCACGTGCATTCATCAAGCAGGTCTTCAAGATGCTTAGCGATCAAAACAAGTGGAGGAAAAAAAGAAGAAGATGAAGTTGTACTAGTCTACCCAGATGTTTTCTTTCGCTTATTGAGGTTGTAGTGACGTCCGTTCATGGCTGGGTGTTTTCTCCACTCTGGGGTAAGGTATGCCAAGCCCAGCCTCCCCAATGTTCGCTTGTTACGGAAATAGAAACACTCTTATTCTGAAGCCAACATATTTAATTTTGTATATGTTCTATTTGCATCTGGGTAAAACGAAAAGAGCGCTCTGCAATGACCGGTTTGTTGATGCAAATATCCATCGTTTCATCTAGAGAACTTCTGTAGTTCTTCAGCCTTGCCATGCTACATGGATCACATGCCTCGGCTCATGATAGGTGAACGGATCATGGGGAAGCTTTGAGTTGCCACACTTTCGTCCACATTCTCTCCACGAAACTTACATATCTCTATCTACATTCATTCCACTTGTGTCAAGCTCCTGATATTTCACAACTTCCTGTCAGTGCGCCGAACCACGAACCATGGCGCCTATCAAAACAGTTAAACTTCCTGTTATCCCTCTTGCCAAAGATACAGTTCTCCTTCCCGGCATCGTATTGAGAATCCCGGTTGCCGGCAATCGAGCTGATATTCCAGCATTATTGTCGGATGTTTACAGTCGAGCTGCTTCGAAGACTCAAAACCAACGGCTCGACAATGTCCATATCGCATGTGTGCCATTGGGCTCGCCATATCTCTCGAGTAGTGGCCGTAAGATGATAGCGAGCGACGACCAGAGCCCTTCACCGAAGCAGCGTCCTGATTTAAACCCAGGCAATGCCACAAAGGATGATCTATTTGGTTACGGAGTAGCTGCGAAGATCTCGGGCGTTGAGGGTAGGGGAACTGGAGAGTTTGCTTTGCTAGTAGAGGGGATAGCTCGAGTCCGACTCGACAGAATCACACAGGAACGACCATTCTTCGAGGCAGAAGTTACATATGAATATGACGATGGTACGAAAGTCTTATGTTGCGTTGGAATTATCTGACTTTTACTAGTGATATCGGCAGAAGACGTAGCAATGCAAGGCCTGTTCGCTCATTTGAAGCAACTGTCTCGCGAGCTTCTTACTTTACTTCGACTCTCCTCACTCCTTCCACGGACATCTACAACGCCAGGACTTTCCCCGGTCCTAGCTCGGCGACTTGAATTATATATTGCACGAAAAGGGTTACCGGATGCTGGCATACTAGCAGATTTCATGGCAAATATAGTGGAGGCATCCTCGGACGAAAAGCTAGAGGTTCTAGCAGCTCTTGATGTGAAGGACCGCCTCGAGAAGGCAATCGAGTTACTTCAGCGCCAAGTTGGGAATATCAAAAATAATGTTAGCATCGCAACCTTTACGAGCACGAGTCTTCCAACGAATATTGATCTGGACCAGATGAACCGGATAAATAATCAGAGAGCACGCAGACCCGGTAACGCCGGTATGTTGCCGCAAGGATTTGGCTCAGGAGGGCCAGGAGAAGATGACCAAGAACCGAATGAGATGGAAGAGCTGAAGAAAAAGATTGACGCCGCCAAAATGACTACAGAGGCTGCGAAGGTGGCCGACCGAGAGCTCAAACGCTTAAAGAAAATGTCACCCGCCCAGGCAGAATATCAAGTTACTCGAAACTACCTAGAGAATTTGACAGAGATCCCATGGACGGCTATGACAGAGGATCATTTGGGTGTAGAGACACTGACGAAAGGTAAGTTATGGAAATACTTATCATTCAGTTTTCCCCCAATCAACACCCTCCTGAGACATGTATTATCTTCTATCTCAATATCCCAGATTATCTTGAGACATATTTTGTCCTTTTTCTTAATGACCCCCGATTTTTTTGAGACATGTATAATTTTTCTCAAGGTCATCTGTCTTTTATTCGAGTAAGCAGCTGCTAAATCTATCGCGTACAGCCAGAAAGCAGCTGGATGATGATCATTATGGCCTTGACAAAGTGAAGAAACGCCTCCTTGAGTACCTGGCAGTTCTCAAGCTCAAACAGTCTATCAATGAAGATGTCAATGCTCAGATCGCAAAGGCGGAAGAGGAGAAGGCAGAGGCGAAGTTAGAAATACTCAAAAGTAAAAAGATGGTCGACAAATCGCCTATCCTGCTCTTAGTTGGTCCTCCGGGCGTTGGTAAGACGAGTCTGGCCAAATCAGTTGCTACTGCTCTGGGTCGAAAGTTCCACCGCATATCGCTTGGAGGTGTGCGTGATGAAGCAGAAATCAGAGGTCATCGTAGAACCTACGTTGCAGCGATGCCGGGTTTGATCGTGGGAGGTCTCAAAAAAGTGGGAGTATCAAACCCTGTTTTCCTTCTTGATGAGATTGACAAAGTTGGGTAAGCGCCTTAGCACATTTGTCGTATTGGCGCATCGCTGATCGTCACATGCAGCACATCAAATTTCCATGGTGATCCGAGTGCGGCGATGTTAGAAGTTTTAGATCCCGAGCAGAATCACACCTTCACAGATCATTACGTCAACATACCGATTGATCTCAGCAAGGTTATCTTCATTGCAACCGCAAACAGTCTTGATACTATACCTGCCCCTCTTTTGGACCGTATGGAAACAATCTACCTATCAGGCTACACAACTCTTGAAAAGCGACATATCGCTCTACAACATCTGATTCCGAAACAAGTCCGGACAAGTGAGTTGCCGTCCTTCTTATTTAATTACCTATCGTTAACCCTGCATAGATGGTCTTGGGGATGGACAGGTCGAGTTTAACAGCGACGTCGTGTCCAAGATCATCGAGTCATACACTCGGGAGTCCGGTGTAAGAAATCTCGAAAGAGAGATAGGATCGGTCTGTCGTGCGAAGGCGGTGGAGTATGCCGAAGCTAAGGATGCTGGCCACGCTGGTAAGATTCTCTATTACAAATTCCACCTCTATGCTAATCGTTTTCGTAGAGAACTATAAACCCCAGCTGTCTGTCGAAGATATCGAGGATATCCTTGGAATCGAGAAGTACGATGAGGAAATCGCCGAGAAGACAAGGTACTTAATTCCTTTCCCCCTGACCTCTGTTAAACGATGTCGTGCATCTATAACGTGGGCAACCGCTTGAAATACAAGATAGGAGTTACAAAATCTCCGAGCGTACATTGTGGCTCAGTGAATACTAACGAGAATCAATAGTCGGCCTGGAATCGTCACAGGTCTCGTGGCCTACAGCTCTGGCGGCAACGGGAGCATACTTTTCATCGAAGTCGCCGACATGCCTGGGAGCGGTAGTGTGCAGCTCACAGGAAAGCTGGGAGATGTACTCAAAGAAAGTGTTGAAGTAGCACTGAGCTGGGTCAAGGCCCATGCTTATGAGCTCGGCTTGACAGCTGACCCCTCGGAAAATATCATGAAAAATCGTAGCATCCACGTCCATTGCCCTTCAGGCGCAATCCCGAAGGTATGCTTGCTTGTCTGTACTCAGTTCCATCACTGACTAACCATTACCAGGATGGACCCTCGGCCGGGATGGCGCATACGATTGCGCTCATCTCCTTGTTCTCTGGCAAGGCTGTCCCCCCTACGATGGCCATGACCGTAAGTTAGACCTAACAGATTGTTGGGCCCCAGTTGACACAAAGCAGGGCGAAATTTCTCTTCGCGGCCGTGTTACTGCGGTCGGAGGCATCAAGGAGAAACTGATTGGTGCCCTTCGTGCTGGTGTCAAAACCGTTCTCCTTCCGGCCCAAAACAAGAAAGAGTAAGTATGCAATGCACCCGTTGATCATCCTGAAGGCTAACGGCATGTCAGTGCCAAAGATCTCCCACAAGAAGTCAAGGATGGTTTAGAGATCATTCACGTCAGGTATGCTTTTCAGCTTCTCCTTTTATCGACAGTACTGACTCAGCACCTAGGCACATATGGGAAGCGATGCAGCATGTCTGGCCAGGGGTTCAGTGGCCTGGAGAGCAGAAATTTGCTGGCATTGAAAGTCGCTTGTGAAGGAACTCTATTTGTGGAACCCTCAATGTACCTTGATCACAGCTTTGGTATACAATAGTCTTACTCGCCTGTCTCCTTTGACCGCGTATTTCATGGTCGTGAGTTTCAGCACAGCACAGCTCAGGGAAGGAAGCGAAGGCGATTAATTGGCTTCGTTCTCGGATGTCTAGGCCGAAATACGGTTTCACGGCGTATGACTTCGTTGTACCGCATGCATGCAATGTCACAAAACGCCATCAGTCACCTGAAGAATCCTTAGTGGAACTTGGACACATGTTGGGCATGTCTTAGGTCTCGAGTTTTGATTTTCTACGTGGTTTATCCGTCAATGCCAAGCGAACAAGTCTCTACAAAGTGCACCCCTTACCTAGAATTGTCACGCGCGGTGGTGTCGATCATGTATACGACTTCAAAGTACTGAGGTAAACAAATCCTGCTTTTACCGAAGACGATCTCCCCCAGCTTTGATTCGATTATCACTTGAGCTACGACCTGCAAAAAGCCTCCTCTCTCGCTTGTTCACAGACTCCTCGCTTACTTCACCGCATTCATTTGTCATTGTTGATCTACACCTCACGCAAAGATCTACCAATAGCCAGCATAGCCAAACCCAATTCCCAACCCCTCCTGTTCACGCACTCACAGCTGCAAACACCCATAAAAGTACTCTGCCCGAAGCAGGCAAAATACAGCATATGCATGCATATCGCCGCTCCGAATATCCATGAATCTCCTCATTATTTTTTTCCTTGCTCTCTCGGAATCAAGCGGTGTGATCGCCGTCCTGTAGCCTTGGCACCGAGAACCTGCGTATATGTTGTGATACGTACGCTGTAGGGATATGGGGATGGGCATGGCGTTGTCGATATGATGCGAGCTGCCGTTCGTTGGGTAGGCGTGGAACGGAGGATTGATTCAGTGACTTCTGACATCGTATTTGAGTATCACGGGGGTCGTACTGCAGAAGGATGGCAGGTAAGAAGGGCACCTGGCAAGAGAGGCTGAGAAGAGAGCTAGGATAGTTCTGTCTATTCAAGGCATTGCTGCTGGACGCGACAAGAGGCATTTGACATTTGGTAGAACTTACCGAAGAGATCTGTAAATGATAGCCAACCAAATCGAGTACCACCGAGAAGCACACCTGCCTCGGAGCTTTTCTTGCGGACTGTTACCTGCATCTACATGTGTATGCAAGTAAGCGTTAGCAATGTAAGAGTTCATGCGCCACAGTAGAATCAAGTGACCTTGGAAACTTGAACGATGCATTCGTTGACGCAGGAGTTGAAAAGTGCTCTCGGATCCGCCGTTCATGCTTGCGTATGTCTACCAGGTGCTGGGAATGATCCTACTGTGTGTACATACACGGAGCTTTAAAGACAAAGCATGGATAAATTGACTCAAGACTGGAGGCACTGCGTTGCACATCCACAAGAGTGGTAAGAGCTCCGACAGAAGCGTGATTGCAATGTGAAGACACACTACTGGTGAAACCCACGTGTATCCAACAGCCCGTTTGCCTTTTTGGGTAGGAAGCAAAGATACGGAAATCTAGAATTTTCGTTTATCACTCGGAATCATCTTAATATTCTCAAATTTCAAACATGCACAGCGGCACTATGGTTGATGAAAATCTTGACTTGATTATGAGACTATGTGTGTATACCATTGAGTGACAGACAGACAGTGAAGCGTTGGGCTTCTCATCTTGCACTACACCAAATGTCATTTTATTACGAAAGAAGCACATATCAACAGCCAAATTAATTTCCTGTTGGCACTCCTGTTTCCATGAGCTTTTGGGGAAACCAATTTGCCACTGATCCGAAGTAAACAAACTAGCGGCCATCTTCGCGACTCAGCAAAACTACGAAGAGCCTCCGGAATAAGCACTTTATATCCTTTAGCCCTATTCTAGGAATTATCAGCGGGGGGAGGATTCTTTTTTCCGGGATCCTCTTGGGTCCGATCTTTCTTTCTTTTGTCTCGCTGCACAGACCATTCTCATGTTTCAATCAGCCATCTTTTCCTTGTGTCTATCCCACTCGCGTAGAAATAGACGAGAAAACGTTTGTTCTGATCGGAGCATTGCTTTCCTTTTCCGATCCGCGGCGGACCAAATCGATAGATCTCGGAGGTATAACGATGATGAAGATTTGAGTCATTCGTGGCAAAGCCCACGCAATACATATCACTCCCTTGATTCAGTAGACTACTGGGTATGCACTAGTAGGGTGAGAAAGGTCGCGCGGCGTGGTTGAGGTATGTTATTGGCTTGAAGAATGATATCCATGCTTAAAATAGTACAGACAAGCACCCTATGCTCTATGAACTCAGAATCCTTGACCTGGAAAGCTGAATAGTACATTGGCCACAAAGTCTCCGGATGCGCATGAGCTTGCAGTAAGCTGAATGAGGTAGTATATCTTACATAGCCCAGCAGATGATCTTCGCAAGGATAGGACATATTCTTCGGAAATTTGGATGTTGTGCATGAATTGCAGATCTATCGCAGACATGGATGGCGGCTTAAAATTAAACGTTGAGATCACATCATACACGTGAATCGCTTCACTACTCAACGTACACGTGTGCGATGGGGACTTTTTCTGCTGACGACTACGCCTGTCTTCTTGGATTGCGCTGAAACCTATTCAATCACACAGCCCCGATAAGATACAGCGGAACATAGCACAACACATACCCAGGCATTCCCAGGACTTCGTTATTGCGAGACTGATGTTGTGCCGAACTAACGTCCTTGGCATAACTGGACTTGTGATACTACCACTTCTTTGTGTATCTGTATTGTGATTTTGCAAGAGATATTGATTCGGAACCCGCGGAGGTATAGAAATAAGTGCTATCGAGGTGGACTTCCCTCCAAGAGCACAGGACAGCGGCACGTCTCGAGACTGCGGAACGCACTTGCAGCCGTTAGCAGATAGGGTGTTGAGTAACCAAAGACGCTTTACTAAAGCAGGCGATGACAAGCGAGCTCTTTGGGAAAAAAAACTGGCAAACAACTGGCATGCAACTGGCAAACAATTGGGAAACACTGGCGAGCTCTGGTAAACACTGGCAATAGATCTGTGCTCTCTATTACTGAACCGTGATGTCAGCGACACCACCAGCGCAAATCCAGTCTCAGTCTGAGCCGCAGTTCAACTCATCTTCAATGCGAAGAATGAAGTATAAGACAGCGGATTATATATCCGGACGAGACAATTCTCCAGATGCGGAAATCAGGCGCACAAATCGCATCAAGCGCCACTTGACAAAAGCAAGTTCTTAGTGTCAGCCCCCGGTCAGAAGATTCCCTCCCCGAACGAAACGATGTTATCTAAAGATGTCTAAGGATAGGATCGGGTTTTTTTGACAGGTACTAAAATCGCTCGAGGGGGTGTTGATAGTGAAAAGTGTGGCATTTAGAGCTTGATATATGCCTGTGTCCTTGGTGTATAATGCGCGGCACAGGGCCAGCAGCGCTTTCCAAAGCCGTTGCCTTGGTACCCCTATGCCGTGCTCATACGTGCAGTAGCTTAGAGATCGCTGCCTGGGATGTTTATACACTCCCTTGAGAGTCTGTTACATGGGCAGATAAGGCGACTCAAGGCGCATACTGTTACCGCTTACAGGGTTCAATCGGGTGTTGGAGACGCATGACCCTATGAATCGCGCATAGGTCTTTATGGCATCAGTGTAACTAGATATATCAATGATTGTCTCTTGATGAGGCCCGACAAAGGAGATCGTCGTATGGCAAGTTGTGAATTACTCGAATAAGGAATTCGCTTCGAAATCACTGTACCTATTCTAGTCTAGATTTTCGACAACCGTAGAGGGCATTGCGGATCAGAAGCTGTCATTTGAGCCCTAAATGGAAGCTTGCTATTATATGCCGACACCATCAGCCAGTCAAAACCCCACCGGCCTTGAGATCTCGCAAGATTCAGCCTGCAGACGAATGGTCCGATGCCCGAACCAACAGTCTCCGGATGGTTTCCTTACAGCGAAAACAGAGGTAATGGGTGCAGTTTTAGGAGAATAAAGTATGAAAATTACGAGTCTTGCGCTTCATAATCTTCAGAAATCGCCTCGAGGAAGCAACTGCATGTAGATGACGGCGTGCCTGTCGTGGTGGTCTTGGCATAGTACTCGTTCCCTTGGTATCTGGAGCGATGATTTGAATTATCGTGCTTCTACGGAGGTACTTCCGAGCAAAGCCATAGGTGCGTTGATCCCGCATGCTGGAAGGCTCAATCCGGCGGGATGCAGCTGATAGGATCAAGCTACGGTACTAGATCCCTAAAGAGATGCAGCAACTGGGCAATAGGAAAGAAGGAAAATAGGGACGACCATCTGCAAGCCGACTGAAGTGGAGATACGGGACCCTCGGGCACGGTTCTTTGGTACATAAGCGAGTCTGAGTGCAAGTAGGCGAAAGCGGTCCTAGGAACAAGAACTTCTTTACCTATTTCGCTATCGATTGTCGTTGCTGCGATTGATGACAATACTAAACAATAATGACGATCTAACGGCGAGGCTATGCCGTTTCCAAAAGGCTGGGAGATTAAAATATGCTGTATATGGCTTGTATGGCTGTAGCGCGGCAGTCTATTGATGTTCAGTATTATGTGGCAGATGTCATGGGAAATGACTGCTGGCCAAAGTCGAATCTCTCAGCCCAATCGCGTCGATCGGCAGCCACATCTTCCGCTGCAGGTCTGGCGGGTGACGCGAATCACTCCTCTCCGCAACTGGATGACAGGGCGGCTGCACATCATCAAGACAAAGATTTTGACGGTAGTAGCGTTGGCGTTACCACTAAGCTTTGGCTTGGAGACGGCGTGTAACTCGCTGTAGACTTACTATCTTAGGAACAGATGACGGGCTCTATAGATTTTCGTTACCAGATATAGTCAAGAGCACTGGTATGTAAGACGAGAACTAGAGGGATTCAGAACTAGAGGAGCTTTGAGGCCCTTGGAAAGTAGTAGGTCTGACTACGGTGCGTGTTGACCTTTTCGCTTGTCGTCGGGTATTAACCGAAGTGGACGACAGTCCCGTGATGTGGACGAAAGGCAAGCTTGTGCCAGAACTGCTCAATGCTTACGAGGGATGGCGTCTACTGTGCCGGAGTCAAGTGATCTCCTAATACTTGTCAGGCTCTAGCAGGGCTTTAGGAGAATATCGGCCATACAGAGGTTATGATCCCGATAACCCTACGATATCGTACGAATGACGACTTCAAGAACTGTCTCGGCGACACGGACCATTCTCCCCAAGATCTTCCCTTCAAAGTGGGACTAGGATCGCTCGTCCAAAAGATTTGGAAGATAGGTCGGAGTTTTTATAATCCTCTGAGTGGACGAGATACGAGACAGAATGTACTTACTGAGTCTGGCAGATATGGACGTAGTGATACGTAGATCTCAGAGCTTGTACCTTGGGCAGCACGTTCTAGCAAGATAATGATGTAACGTTCATTAAACAAACAACAGCAACGGCTGAAAATGAATACATTGAACAACATCAACGAACTTTTCGAAACATGATGTACGGTATTTCGAATGGCGTATAGCTCGTATTTTGATTGTTGAATCAAGAATCAAGATGGCCAAACGCTAGTGTAGTCATAGTCCGAAATTGATTTAGCACTTGCGCAACTTGAAGGACTTTATGTGACACTCTACTCTGTACATCGCAAAGTTTCCAACAGGGCTGAAAGAAATGTCAGCCACGTTCCCCGCACATAGAGCAGCCACGGGCATGCCGATTCATCCGCCACCCGTGGCAGTGAAGGTAGATTGCCGATGGGTACTCGTAACTCTTCCAGCCGACAGTAGCTCCAATTAAGGTAGTTGAGGCTGAGACTGGTAGACAATAGTGTGATTTCTAACGAATGATTATCGATCTCCAATCGATAAATAATCCCAACGGCCCTGCTTTCCCGTCCGGACTGTAGGAAATGAGGATTACTTAACGAAGCGGTCGGTGCACATGTATTGATACTTATCTGCACCCTTAGAAACCGGGGCTTGACTTCCAAAGCAGTGTGGAAGCATAACACCTTGCCTGAAGCGCAAAGCTTGGGGGGAAAATGTCCTGTGGGCGATGCGCTTAGATCATGATGTTCAGATCTGCTCCAATATCGACATGGGTTGGTGTTATTGCCAAGTATAAACCTGTCCACCCAGGTACCGCCAAGGTCTGGAGTAGTATCAGACTCTTTTAATGATCGTCAACCGTTGACCAGAGCCGGGGAGCCTGCTTCGCTACCATAACAAATCTGTACGATCGACGCCGCCGCTCCAGGCTTGCGCTTCGTGCGTACCAGTACCTTGGAGAAGCTGGCCTGGAAGCGGATGTCAGTGGCTGTGAGGTCGAGGCGTTCGTTAGCAACGTCGCGTGTGGGATTTCCTGGGACGAAGATAAATATGCTTACAATCCTGCGGTACGACAATACCCAATCAGTGAAATTGAGATATAGAGTTTGATAACCTCGTTCATTGTGGCAAGATCGGGGCGCTTCTTCATCAATTGCGCACAGAGACTTAACCCCGATCGGAACAATATTGTCCAATAGATCACCGAGGGGCTCGTGTCAAAGTAAATTTTCCGCGTCAAATGAGCGAGATTCATGCCTTCCATCTTTTCTCCTGGCGCGCTGACACTGCGAGCAAGATGTGTGTTGTTCCGCACGATGCTCCCCGCATCACGCTGACATGTCCTGTAATAAACGCCTTGCCGGTCGGCTTGCAATTGCATTTCTCCATCAAGCCCTCAAGCCTTCAATTTCGATGGTCGTTTGAGGCGGAATGGTTTTAATATCGACCTCGGGTCCACTTTCGCTTACTATTACCACCATCACCACGAGCAGGTTGTCGAGTCTGCGACACAAATGTGGGCTTGAAGCCGCCGGAAAACATGCGGTCCGTACGTGAGCAACGAACTCTTTCCCTTTCCGAAGTGTCATCTCCATCAGGTATTGTGGACCCGTCCTCTTGAAGATTTTCTGTATCGAATCCTGGAGTCGCGCCTTGCAGACTGCAGAATTACTAGAGATCAAACATCTTCGATGAGGCTGCTCGTAGAGACTGCACTGGTGGACTTAGCTCACCGTGCTCAATTGAGAACCTGTTTTTGGAATTGCAACCCACTTGTTGAGGACAAGACAGATGTGAAGTGTTGTCAATCGCAATTCGGAAAAGGAAGGTCGCCGGTTATGTTCATCTTAATTTGATACCTCCCCTGCTTACGGCGCTGCTGTGGCTGTAGATAGAATGAAATGGCGTGGAGCACGGTTCAGGCGGGAGTCTGTTCCCATAAGAGATGACAAGAAATGACGCAGTACAGCACTTCTTTGCTTTTTGAAATATAAAAAACTTAAGATCATAAGATTCAATAACTCCAAATCAGAGTACTTACTACTACCATGAGACCTGAATGTCTAGCAGGACATCAGAAGAACCTACGTAATAAGAGCAGCAAAGCTTACCTGTTTCGCCGACCCCTATTCTTCGAGAAGCAAAGATCTCTGCCACGAGGCTCTGGTGGACTTTGATTCTCAATCGCAGGCTCGCAGCAGGCCTCCAGCCCTGTGCTTACTATGATTTTCATATCGAGTGAGGGCTACAGCCTGCAAGACCGCCGAACTTGTCCATCATGGTCCGGGATTCAATAATGGCCACCTAGTGTCCAATAATCGATGGTTCAAGACCCGCCTTGAACTTTTGCTGAATTCCAATGGCAGGAAATTATCAGGCACTGTGCAGGCTCGAGCCAAACTTCCCCTGGGGTTCGTCGTGTCTCACTGTCTTGCGTTGGGAAGCTCGGGAAAGTCCCCCTACCTCACATCCACATCCCCGATCGAGACCCATTTCCCATGTGTTGATGGCTAA
>JACBAH010006744.1:0-14268 GCA_014282315.1 Neospermospora avenae | reverse complement strand
TGATAAGATCTCCCGAGTGCAGCTGTACAGTACACCCTCAGACCCTACAGTACCTAGGTACTGACATACTGTACCTTACATAAAGGTAGGGGTACTAGTGTATCAGGGCGGCTTGTCAGAAGTCAGATGGAAGTCAGAATGGAAATGCCCCGATGGCTCTCCACTGAGTCCACTGTGCGATCGGACCGGGTCGAAAATAGAGGAGTGTGGATTCTGCTGTTCGTTTGCAGTTGATGACGGTGGGGGGAATGGGGAATAAGGAACTTGTGCATTGGACACGAGTTTCATGAGTACATTAGGCACGGTACAGTAGGCACGGTATGGATAGATATTCAGATTGTGCTACAGTATGCGGCCTACAAGCACTTTTTTTGTCACTTGCCTCACACTGACAATCTCACTCATGCCCTCCTGTTTCCATGACTGGACGACAAATCTCATCTCATCTCATCTCATTTCATCTCATCACAACATCCATCGAATGATCGACGAAGGGCAGCTCCAGTACAGACTGTACAGGGCACAAATGCGGGGTCACGCTCCATGCAGGCAGGGTTTTCGTGGCTTTTCCACCCGTTTCAAGATCCCGGCGCTGCTCAGGGAATTCCCCCCTGAGTGATGAGAACATCGGTCCGCTAGACATGTCGGCGCAAGCAATATCAGCCAATCACACTGTCTTTAGTACTAATTTGACTTCTGTGGCTTCTCCCTCTTGCGCCATCAGCGTGTGCACAACCTGAACTCTATCGATTTATTATTAGGTCAAGGCGGGTGGCCTCCTCATACATACCTATGACATATTGCTTCTTACCACTTCTTTCACATCTTTTCTGCTCGTTAGAACATCTCGAACGCCTCAGAATGTGAGCATACATACTCCCCGAACCACAAACACCTCCGAGATTGCGCATTTCAAGTCTCCAGCTTTCCACTCCTCAACGGTCCTCCGACAGGGGAGAGCCTGTTCCTTTTACTATGGATTCAAGATATCATTGCCGGTAGTGCCAAGCCTACCCATGCATGCCAAACACCAACCAACATGCCAGAATTGGGACAAAAGACCGTGACGTTCATGCCACGAGGAACATCAAACGCAGTACACATCATGTCATGAGGGATAGGCGCATGGTTACAGTCCCAAACATAAGATCAGATCAGATCACATCAGCGAACTTACTCACATCTTCGGTCTTCGGCCTTCGGTCTTCGAAACCGATTACTATTTTGAGGATTTTCCTCTGGATTTAGTTGTGCACTTTTGCTTCAATTGGTATCATATACACAAACAAGGTACCGTAGTCTACCCAAGGGAATTCTCCAAACCGGAGTCATCTCCTCGCGAAACATCCACACTCTCTCGCCAAAGAAAAAACATCAATCTATCTGAATCCCCCATCTCCGATCCCTTCCTCCACAGCACCTGGAACGCGCAAGCGAGCGAGAGTCTGCTTGAAGAGCAATTTACTTCCCGCCCCAACTCTACCTCCGCAATAAATAAGGTAGATTGGGATGTGGAACGAAAGATTCTAGGACATGCGAGGTTTGGATACCTGTCAATAATGGATTGTTTATTATTGGCATTTGCTGGCATGTTGACATTCGATACGCAGTACTCAATGTGTTGTAAACATGGAGAAGGCATGCTTTTCTTTTGTCTGCTCGTCTGCCTCGTCGTTGATTCATATAAAGTGATTCCAAGCCACCAACCACTCTGCCAAATACACAGACCGCGTCTAGATTTGATTCGTCCCCGCAGCAGCCCGCAGGCTGTTATGATAATGACCTTCGTCGAACATGCGCCAACGGCGAGTGGGCTCCTTTCCTTCAAGAGAAAGTAAAGTCATAAAATTACGATGGGGCTTCACTTTTCTCAACATTTGAAGTCACGAAACTAATATCTCATGACTCTTGCTAGAGTAGAGTCATGACTTCTTTCCAAGACTCTGAAGACGATATCTATAATCGTTTCACCAGCTACGAACACCAACTCGGTGCCAAAGCCTAAGAAAGATGGGATCGGGGCTCCTCGATCTAAGTAGGTCACATTCCAGGTCGTCATGCAATCCAAAGACATAAGCCACAATAGCTCTTCAAACAGGTACTCGAGTAATCACGATCATGCATGAGCAATAATCTCAAAATCCATAATCCAACACCTGATTATCCACCAAGCTATTTCCGAACCCGAAATCTATCTATGCATATGCATTGCTGTAGTGTAGCTGCTAAGGGGAAAAAATGAGAATATGTACAAACCTTAAATGAGCACCGTTGTTTCAAGTCGAAGGGGCAGTTTGAACCGAGACACCACTGGGGGGACGTCACGGTCTCATGCCGCCGTCTCGACCTCCAGGCACAGGGTTGGGAAACCTTCAGATGATGGATCATGGCTCTGGCGTGGAAGACTCGAGCATGCGTTGTACTCGTACAAGTATCGAAAGTTGTACCCGAATTTGCTTTAAGCGCCGTGTTAAGGTACAAGGAGCATTCGTACCACGACGAGGACTCGAGACCGCATTCAGGACCGTGGATTGTAGCAAGGCTGAAGTCATACACACACTCGTCGGAACGGGTTCGTGATGAAATGCCAGGTTGTTTTGGAGAAACCAGACAGTAAGGAGCATGGAAGAGAATTTCCCGGTCCTGTGGGCCTTGATGTCTTGTGGGTCGATGATCTGACATTGTTGTTTTGTTTGTTTCGCTTTTCAATCAGATGATTTCGTGTTGACGTCGGATCTCCCATCGCATTTCCTCATTTCAAAGCGGAAGAGATCTTCATGTACACGTAAATCGAGCTCCACCATGCTAACCAAACATCGTCTGCTTGTGAAAATTCGAATCTCATGTGTTGGAGATCTTGAGGATGACGATGACGATGGAGAATCATTGT
Source organism: Neospermospora avenae (assembly GCA_014282315.1). NCBI lineage: Eukaryota > Fungi > Ascomycota > Leotiomycetes > Helotiales > Ploettnerulaceae > Neospermospora > Neospermospora avenae. The sequence goes on along the minus strand of JACBAH010006744.1, from coordinate 11,378 downwards.
CGGCCCGGTCAGATGCACAATTCGTCTTCGCTATCGCTGACATGGACGGCTTGCATGGACCTAGTCTTCGAAGGCCTCGCTTGAATTACTTGACGTGGACGGCGAGCGTTAGAGACCCCTGTGGTTGTAACATCTTTCACAGCTTGCCCCCTCCCAGATGATACTGAGAGGATGCTCAACTCATCATCGCTGTCATCGAAAATTTGCCATGCTTGACTTGAACGAAGTGCTCTTCTTCCCAGTCTTGGTGCTCTATCTACGTACTCGCGATGTGGTGTAGATTCGTTCCTATCGTTTGATATGGCTGATGACGCGCTAGAGGCGAATGAGTCTTCGAATGCGTGCCAGTCGTTTGACTTGCCCAGAAGTCTCCCTTGGAGTCTGGGTACCCTATCGATCATGGGCCGTCTGAGAGATGCCAGGCTTGCAAGTGATGTAGATGATCCGTGCGAGATGATTGAGTCTTCGTTGAATAAGACTTCTATCTTGCTAGAGTCGTCTTCTAATTCTGATTCCGAAAACTCTTGAGACCCATCTGAATCCAGCTCTTCATTGTCGTCGCTTCCAACTGTTCCTGGCTGTTGCTCTTGTAGAGGCAATTCCCCCACATCTGATGAGGCGGACATATCAAGTCCCGAACCACTGGGAGAACCAGCTAGAGACTGTACCCGCACCGAGTCGTCAAAATTTGGGCTACTGAAAAGAGAGGTGGTCATAAGCAGAACTGGAGCTTGCTGATTCTCGAGTCTCCGTATTTTTGGTGCAGGTCTATACGGAGTGTCGCATTCAGAATCGTCGTGAAAGGCTTTCGGTGCAATGATCTTTGTTTTGCTAACAAGAGCAGGTGTCGCAGTTACCCACTCACCGATACCTTCTTCCCAACGAAAGCCGCTTCCATCATCGTCACTGCCCTCCTCGCTCAAATCTTGTAGACTTATATCAACATCAGGCCTTCTCGCACAGAATTTAGCATCCATGCTGGAGGCATAGTCGATGTGCTTACGATCCGGGACTTTCTGCGCAAAGGCGAAAGCGCTGTCCACAATTAAGCCTTGAACGATATTACTACCGCTCCTTTCAGATGCACATGTCTCTAAGACCTGGTGGATCCGCTCGAGGTGCTCTAATCCTGGGCTGGAAGACCCTCTTCCACAACATCTGGCGACTTGGCAGATGAAGCTGACTGCCTGAGAATATTCGGACGAGGTTCCCGAGCTGATGCCCTTTCGCTGTAGTCTGGCCAATAGCGTATTGATCAGCGAATATTCTGGGCCAGTTGACTTCGGGCCATTTTCCTGGAATATGATGTTCGATAGCAATAAGAGACTCTGTTTGTCATGAACTCCATCCTGGACCAGGCATCCCTTCAGAATCGCGACGATATGCGCATAGGCGTGACCACCGGGGATTTCCCGGCCGAAGATCTCTTGATCTTCCCTACTCAGCCGTATAATCGAGGAGAGTGTGGTAAGAAGGCTTGAGAACGTGTTCTTCACGGCTTCATTGACTGCCGACGTCAGGGTACTCTTCTCAGCACAAGAGAGCAAAGACAAAGCCTTGTCCAAGAAATTAATAGCGTCCCCATCGACCATGCCAGGAGTAAGGTGCTGCATGGCTCGGGTCCAGATTGGTCCCAATTCTTTAGTTGCAAGCCATTCAACAGGAAGTAATTCACTTGATAGAATTTTTGAAAGCTCCCTGAACTGGAATGATATGCGGCTGGTGTACTCGGTGAAGCTCGATAACATCGAGAGTGGACGATCCAATGTATCGTATAATGTTCTAGGATTTGCATACTGCCTCGAGGACACCAGAGCCGAAAGTATAGATTGAGCTTCCTCGATTGCGAAAGTGTTCATGCAGAGTGCGATCAACACACCACAGAATTCGTCGTCGAAAACACCCAGATTGATAGCATCACATATGACCTGGACCCCATGCGATCGAACAATGACTTTCAAGCTTTTCCAACCATGACTGGAAGACCCAAAGAACTCCAACTCGTCATATATTTCAGTGGAGATATCCCTTTGGTAGAGCGCTGTTTTGCTGCCTGTCTCTTCCAAGTACGAGTCAAGCAAGCCTTCCTGTTGTGTAATGTAACGCGGTACAGCACGAAGAGCCATCGATAACAACGATCTCGATCCCTTTGCTTTTGTCTTTTCCTCCGCTCCGTCCTTTGCTGTGGCTCGAAGCAATGCATCTAACCCGTTGTAAATGCCTTCATAAGTTGTGTATCGTGCGGCTGTAATCTTCTGCCGTAAGTCTCGCAAAGTCCCGTATAGCTGAAATGGCCCTGCTCCATCGCTCGCCGCAGGTCGTGCTCTAGGACGCTTATTTCCTGTTACAGACTCTATCGGTAGTTTCTCGAATATTGTCCATGATGGCCCTTGTGAGATAGGATACTCACCCCTAGCTCGAGTAAGCACAGGCGTGGGTACCGTAATTTCCCCGGGAAGAAAGGACTTCCTTCCTTGCTTTGAAGCTGGGTCTTGCGATCCTCCTTTCGTGGGCTCTGAGCTATTTCCACCTCGCCCTCCTCTCCCGGAATATGTCTGTCTGATGCGCTTCTTAGTTTTTGTCCACTCTGCGTCGATCACTCTCGAATCCCGGGTCGTTGTTGCCTTTCCACCATTTAAAGAATCCCTTCCCGCTGACTGAAACCGCGAAAGATCCTTCTTCAGTATGGCAACTCTGGAGGTCAAGGCTCGCAGCAGTCGGTGGCATCGCGCTGCGGTCCATTCTTGCTCCTGGTCGGCATTGAGTAGTCTTGAATTGACCGTAGATTCGCGCCGTCTGACTGGTGTATAGGTATGCAAATTGCTATTCGAAAGGGGTACTGCTAGGCCCATAACGGACGTCTGGAAACAATGTCAACAAAGGGGACCGAGGTATGGAAATAGGTGCTTACTCCTAATTTTCTATGAAGTAATGGCAATATACATAGCAAGTGCAAGTATATTCAGAAGGGAAGCCTAATATGCCGTAGTTCTGGAAGGTAAAGGAGCAAAAGCAATAAAGTCCAGCTCTGTGTATTGGTGATGCTGAAATTGAAAGCCCTGAGCCCAGTCCCCTGGCATTGGATTGTCAACAAAGCGCCCGATTGGTGGGCATGCAAGGCTGCCGGAGCCCTGTTTACGCCGGGCTTCGGAACATCCTGTGCACCTCTCTAAATTTTTATTCCACGACTCGAGTATCTCGCGTCTCTCCTGAAAGCCTTCCCTCCTCTCAATTATACAAACTACCTCCCATCAGTGCCCTGTACCAACAAACGCAGTCTCTCCTTCATCTGCATATCTCTCGAATTCTTTTTTTGCATTGCTCCTTTAATTGTACTTTACTTTGAACCTTTCTTCAATATGGCAGAAAACAATGACGCAAAGACTGTTTCTTCTGGTAAGTTTTTCTACAACACAAATGCAGCCATTCGCAGATTCAATTGGCCTCGAATCGTTACTTCCGGCATGTTGAATTTTACTGACCAGCTTCTCATTAGAAATTCCAGCTGCGGACATCTCCAACGATACTACCGACCTCGAGCATGCGACCACTAATGGAGAAGCTGAAGGGGAGGAACAAGTTGAAAGTATGGCTCAAAACTACTATTGCATACCCAGAATGTGCTAAGCTTTGTGGACGACACTTGCTGATTTCTATAAAGCTATCTTTCAGCTAACCGTCAACTTGCCCCATGAGCCCAAGAAGATCCAGATCATGGTATGACTTTTGTCATTGGTTCCAATTAGATACTTACATGAACAGGTATCTTCGCAAGAAGCGATTCATGATGTACGCCAATCGGTCATCGAGACACCAGGAACATTCCAGTACTCCTGTTTCCATCTCCAGCATAAGGGGCAAAGAATCAACGATTTCGTCCAGATCTCGGAAGTCGAAGGACTCACAGCCGAATCCGAATTGACACTCGTTGAAGACCCATACACCGAGAAGGAAGCGAGACTACATGTTGTCAGAGTGAGAGAGCTCATTGGAGCTGCTGGGGACCGAACAGATACTTTACATGGCGTCCTCTCTGGTCTCTCTCTCCACGATTCCGTGACAGCCAGTGAGAACTCTACAGACAGCACGGCTGCTCATCCCATGTCTGGCTATGACTTTGAAGCTCCTGGTGTACTTTCGAATCTTTTGCCACAGGCCCAGGATCCAGCTCCTAAGACTGTTAAGTCGATATCAGTATCTCCTTGGAACCCTCCACCATACCATCTCAGACAAAAAGGACATCTGCTCTACATTCAAGTAACAACTATTGAAGGGGAACAATACCAGATCACGGCCCACGTTTCAGGCTTTTACGTAAATAAGTCTTCGAATGCCAAATTCGATCCTTTCCCACGTGGTGCACCAAAAGCATACTCAGCACACTCACTGCTAAATCTGCTTTCCGAGCTGTCTCCTGCCTTCGATGCTTCGTTCCAAAAACTTCAGGAATTTAACGGCATCAAGGAACCTCTAGCAACCTTCCAAATCACAAATGCGACACCCGCAAGCCCATGGGTTGTACCGAGCTCAACGTCTCCCCTCGTTTCACATCAGGCGGACATTACTAGAACACAGGAAAGTTACTTGATCTCTGGCATTGAGAATACCGAGACACTCAGAGATTGGAACGAGGAATTCCAGTCCACAAGGGAGTTGCCAAAGGAGACTGTTCAGGATCGTGTTTTTAGAGAACGATTGACCTCGAAGCTCTTTGCTGATTACAATGAGGCAGCTGCTAGAGGTGCAATCTTAGTGGCTCGAGGAGAAGTTGCACCTCTGAACCCTACAGAGGGAGTGGACGCCCAAATCTTCGTGTATAACAATGTCTTCTTCTCCTTCGGCGCTGATGGTGTAGGCACTTTTGCCTCCGAAGGCGGAGACGAAGCTGCTAGAGTCGCGACAGGAAAGGATGTTATGGGTGTTCGAATGGTCAATCAGTTAGATATTGACGGACTTTTCACTCCCGGCACAGTAGTCATCGACTATATGGGAAAGCGACTTGTTGGTCAAAGTATCGTTCCCGGTATCTTCAAGCAGCGTGATCCAGGAGAGAACCAGATCGACTATGGTGCGGTAGATGGAAAGGAAGTCGTTGCTTCCGATGAGCGATTCGTCCCTGTCTTTGAGAAGCTATCAAAAGCTTTGAAAGTTAAGCAGCATGCTGTCTGGGACAAGGCCGGTAAAAGGCACGTACTTGAAGGCAGTGTAGAAACCAAGGGTCTTCTCGGCACGGATGGCCGAAAGTATGTTCTTGACTTGTACCGAATCACACCTCTGGACATTTCTTGGATGGAGGAATACGGAACTGCCATCAGCAGCCCCGAACAGGTGAATGGTGCAAGCAAGAGTGCATACCCTCACAGGATGACTGTCTTGAGACCAGAACTCATCGAGGCTTACTCAAAGTCCAAGTTACGTGAGTGGGTTAATGGAGAGTTGGAAAAGAGACGTGCAGCGCAACCCGAGAAGGCAGAGACCAAGAAAATTGAAGGCGAGGAAGCCTCGAAGGAAGAAGCGAAAGAGACCACGGAAGAAGACAAGACGGTCGCAGCAACAGAAGAGACTCTCGATTTCGACAAAGAAAGAATCGACATCTCCAACTTCAGCTTCTCCCTTAATCCGGACGCGTTCAGCGGACAGGAGCCAGAGAACGATGCTGATAAAGAAGAGATGGCCAAGGATGAGCAGGACGTCAAGCTTGCATGCGATTTCCTCCGCAAGACAGTCCTTCCAGAATTGATCAGTGATCTCAAGGAAGGCGATGTGGGCTTCCCCATGGACGGTCAATCATTGAGCCGCCTATTGCACAAGCGAGGTATCAACATCAGATACTTGGGCAAGCTGGCAGCACTCGCTGAAGGCAAGAGACTTGAATGCCTGCGAGCTCTCACTTTGCAAGAGATGGTTTCTCGAGCCTTCAAGCATGTTGCCAGCAAGTACCTTCGATACTTGCCAACGCCTTTGACTGCTTCTTGCATTGCCCACCTTCTCAACTGCTTGCTTGGTGCTGGCTTGAATGCTAAGCCAAAGGCAGATATTGACGAGAGCATGGCTGCTCTTTACCCAGAGATCGATCTGGACTTTCAAAAGGTGTCTCCGGAGAGCTTACGTGGGGAAATCGAGTGCGAGATTTTAAGGCGATACCAGTATACCATTGAAAAGTCTTGGGCCGCCAACATTAAGCCTACTCAGCTCCTCCGAGAGGTTTCCCTGAAGCTTGGTCTACAACTTGAATTGAAGAGTTACCACTTCACTCCTCAACAAAGCAATGGTGCTGTTGAGCCTGTTGCAAATGGGCCCACCAAAGACAACTCGGCAAACGGAGAGAAGCCCAGCAAGAAGAAGAACAAGAAGGCCCGTGATGGTTCTCCAGCTTCTATTGCATCGGTTAAGGTTTCGACGCCTCATACCTTTGCACCAGACGACATTGTCAACATTGTCCCGGTCATCAAGGAAGCTTCTCCTCGAAGCTCACTTGCAGAGGAAGCCCTCGAGGCTGGTCGCATCTCGATTATGCAAAATCAGAAGAAACTTGGTCAGGATCTACTTCTTGAGTCTCTCTCGTTGCACGAGCAGATTTACGGCATCATCCATCCCGAAGTGGCTCGCGTCTACAACACTCTATCGATGCTGTATTATCAATTGGAAGAAAAGGAGGCCGCAGTAGAGCTTGCTCGTAAGGCTGTTATTGTTTCCGAGAGAACTCTCGGTGTTGACAATGCAGAAACACTCTTAAGCTACCTCAATCTAGGACTCTTCGGTCATGCAAACGGCGACACTAAGCAAGCACTGGTGTACATCAAGCACGCTCTGGAACTCTGGAAAGTCATCTATGGCCCCAACCACCCTGATTCAATCACCACAATCAACAACGCCGCTGTCATGCTCCAGCACTTGAAGGAATACCACGAGTCTCGTCTCTGGTTTGAAGCCTCCCTCGCAGTCTGCGAGTCGGTTTTTGGCAAGGACTCCATCAACGCCGCAACTCTGCTCTTCCAACTCGCGCAAGCTCTTGCCCTCGACCAAGACCCCAAGGCGGCCGTCAATCGTATGCGCCAATCCTACAACATCTTCCTCACCGCACTCGGACCCGCAGACAAGAACACCAAAGAAGCCGAGAGCTGGCTCGAACAGCTTACTCAGAACGCCGTGTCTATCGCCAAGCACGAGAAAGACGTTGAGGCTCGCCGTCTCCGTGCTGGCATCCAGGTCTCTCCGCGCGTGACCCTTGGCCAGACTCGCCCTCAACCTCAAGTCGGTCAGACTGCTGAGGCTACATCTGGACGCGATCCTCGCAAGGGTCTCGATTCTCGTAGTATTGACGAACTGCTCAAATTCATTGAGGGCACTGATGCCAAAAACAACACACCTAAGAAGCGTCCTGGCCGTAACACGAACCCCAAGCGTCGTGGCGGTTCCAGCGCTCCTGTATCATAGAATCACAACATAAAAAGGGGAATAGGGGTAGAGGGGATCGAAAATATGGACTGGAGGCGGGAAGCATTGGGCGGCGTCCGAGCCTTCAACCTGAGGGCTTTGTTTGTTTGATAGTCTGTTCTTCGCTGTGTTGATATTCGATGGTTGTACATTTGGTGGAAGTGTGTACTTTTATTGGACACATCTGCATATACGCATGATGAGTCTCGGATTCCACTCTCACGGCTGTTGAGATCGAGTGTGCATTATACCATAGACACGTGTCTAGATGACTCGCACACGTTGTAAACGAAAAGAACATATCCCTCCTCATAATGAATAAGGCTATCCACTCCATTCTACTATTGTGACTCCTCACTACGCTGTGACATAATTTTGAACTTGCGCAATCCTTACCGAGGCACAAAAGTCACAACTTAACAAAGCTGTCGCTACTGAGAGACAGACTATTTATTACAAGTTCTAGAAACTCTCCTACTTTACCCTCATACAGTAAACCCTCGTATAGTCCGATCCTCAACGAGCAGCATGATAAAGCTCTCCTTAGGCCTTAGCATTGCAATATCTCCCAACCTATAATAAAGCCATAATCTAGCATGTCAACCTTCTATTAGTGATCACATCTAAAGAAGAGAGAATGAACGAACTGCCCATCCCAACCTTCAAAAATCACAATCACATCGTTCGGCTCTCGTTCCTCAGAGCCTCCTACTCAAGACTCAAGACTCAATGGTGTGTCCCATTTTCTTCTTTTCCTCATTCATGGATTAGAATCGCTCAATATGCTGAAATGAAGTAGCTCGTTGGCACTATTCCCTTCACTTGCAAGGAAAAGAACTCTCCAGACCTGTCTCAGTCCGAAAACTCGTATTCGCAAAATCAAGATCGTAACAGAGCCACACATGACACAAAAGATCCAGATTTAGAAAGTCTTCGTCCCACGAATAGGCCCTACGAATTTGTCAGTCGGACCACGAACGAATGAACGAATCTTGCCCCTCTCCCTGCTCGTTATGCCAAAAAAAGAAACTTGTTATGTCAACAATCATGAAGAATCTAACTTTTGAAAGACTCTGTGGTCAATCACATCTAAGCGATGGGAAGATCAACGAACAGACTACTGTACAACTTCTTTACTTTCTTGTTCCAGTGCGCAATGTGATAGATAACTTCCTGTGGTGGCCGCCCTCGCGCTTGGCAAGGATTTAAACCGCAATTCATTTACTGTCACTCAAGCTAGGTATGTGTACCAGTAACGTTTCTGTGTTCCATCTGAATGTAGAAGTCCATGACAGGTTAGCTTGTGCTTGTACATAGCAAGATCGAGGTCTGGTCCTAACATGACCGTAATTGAGCACATGACTAAAATGACAGCTTTCAAAATGACCGGAAGATATCACCATACAAGGCATATCCTCACCTTCTCGCATCGACCAACACACAGCAGACCCCCATTCTAAAGTGCAACCAATCGATTGCTAAACTACGCAACTACGATACAGCAAACCCAACCTTTCCATTCCAACCAGACCAGACCAATCACCAGCACTCCGGAGGAAACGACGAAAACATCCATTACTCCTTGTAAGTGTTTTGTTACAAACTGCGGCCGTTACTGTGGCCGTTTCTAAAGAACAACCGGCCGTCGTCAGATGACCACCATCCTTCGCTATGCAATTTTATTTTGTGGCAGAAAAGAGGGAAGAAAATGCAATGCAAAGTTGAAATGAGATGAGGCCGTACTATGTTCGTCCTTCATCCATTTGATCGTCCATATTCGCTTTCCAGGGGAAAAAAACAAAAACGCCATTGTGTTTGCAGAACGAAAAAGCATGCACAAACAATTACAGCGAGAAGAGGATTATGTGCCGAAGGATTCAACTCAGGATGACCCGGCTCCAATGACAGGAACACCGACTGCCGCAGGAGCGTGGTAGGATCCAATACTTTGAAACCCTCTGTAATGAATGTTAGCCAAGCTTTGTACAGAAAAACAATACAGGAAGATTTCTTACCTAGCGAGATCAAAGCCTTGGTCCTCCTCCTCTTCCTCTTCTATTTCCTCAGGATCTTCCTGCTTTACGGGTAAAGCGTTACGACTAGGACTGGCGGCAGAGGAACGGCGGACTGGGGCAGGACTGCTGCTTGGAGGGATATTAGGAACGCCGCCGGCTGAGCCTTTAACAGGACTCAAGTCAAACGACGGTCCCTTCATTGGCGTGTTGCCGATGTCCGCGTATTTCCAAAATGGAGCTGGAGAACTGGTTGGCATATGTTGACTCGGTCGTTGAGCCGTGCTTGGAGGGGCAAGACGGGGATGAACACGATGAGGAGCGGGGGTTACGAACGAGCTGTTTTCATCATGCTGCGCCACAGAAGACGGTAGAGTAGGAGATCCAGGAGTATCATCAGAGAGACCAAACGAGTTTCCTTGCTGTTTCTTGTGGCGTGGCAGCGGACTTCCATCACCAGGAACGTCCTCCATCGATCGCGATAATTGTCCTCCCCGGTCAGGTGTTTGCTGGGTGCCACTTGTTCCAAAAGAATGGATGCCGGAGGGCGAGGTAGGAGTAGGCTTCATCATTGGACGTCCATCCTTGGGAATTCTTGCCACAAAAGCAGCTGGTGAACCACTGCCAGGAGAGCCTCGGTGACCTCCTCGACCGCCACGGAAACAGCCTCGTGCCATCTCGTCGCGCAACTCAGGGACGATGTGCCACTTCATACCCTTTCCAGGCTCATCAGTCTCCCGAGCAACCTTAGCGAAGGCCTTATTCAACGAAAGATTGTGACGAATAGAATTCTATGATCAAATCAGCACACCTACAAATCGTGATCTCAAATAATGTGCACTTACCTGCCATCCACTGGGAACTTGTTGACGATAATAAGCGTACTTTTCCGTGATATAAGTGTAAATGCCAGCAAGAGTTAGCTTTTCGCCGTCAGCATGAAGAATAGCCTGACTGATCAACTGAGCATAGCTGTACGAAGGCTTCAAGTGACCATTTTGTTCGAGACCGTAGTCAATATCTTCAGAGTTCATGAGCATAGCACTTCCACCATGATATGCAGGAGACTTTCCCAGCATGTATTGATTCTTGCTTTTGTAGCCGAGAGGAGTTCCTGGGCGTCGATAGTTGGGAGGGGCGGGAGCAATTGGCATCTGACCATTCATTGGGTAATGTTGCAATGTCCCAGAGGCAGGTGAAATGTCGTCTCCATCTTGCGTCTTATCGTCGTCAATCTGAATCAGGCCCGCTCTCTGCAGGTACCTATCGTGAACTTGTAAAGTCCCATTGGGTGTCGGCATAACCCACATCATCTCAACACCACCAATCTCAATAACTTCTCCATTGACCAAGACATGGCGATCTCCTCTCCGCAAGTTTGCGTTATCAATCTTGAGGCCGTTGCGACCCAGAACTCGTAAAGTCCACCGCTCGTTCTCGCTGTCGTAGAATATTTCGGAATGAGATCGGGAAACAACCTTGTTTGGTCCTAGATCAATGTCTACAGCAGCCTCCTTTTCCTTATTGGATACAGCAGCTGAATCAGCGCCGCCTTCACCCGATGGTGCTGGTGCCTCTCCTTCAGGTGGTCGGCCAATAGTGAGGTTGACTTCAGTAACGTAGAAAGACCAGTCCTTGCCCGCGAGCTTTGCATATGCCGTGACAGAGTGGTTCGGAGTCTCCTTAAACTGGTCATTGGAATGATCCTTCTGAACCTGGACAACCCGAGGAGGCATGACGAGGAAGGGAATAACAGCCTCGATCAATCTATCGTCGTCCATTGCAAGATCGTCGCGGCTAGTAGGCAGTGGCTCCTCGGGCTTTGGTTCTGGAACAGGGACAAGAAGGTCCTCCAGAGTGATTTCCTCCTCACCCGAGGTCTTTAATGCCGTCAGAATTGTTGCAGCATTTGTCGTACCATCTAGACTC
>JACBAH010006743.1:0-14206 GCA_014282315.1 Neospermospora avenae | reverse complement strand
GTGAAGCTGTTGAAGACGAATGTTCTGCGTGGTTCGGCTGTATCCCTGCACCCCGCATGGTAACAAACCAGATCAACCACCAACTGGAGTTGAGGATAAAAGAACTAGATAGCGAGATTTTAGGGGATGCTCACGAGCGGTTACAGAACAAAACTCATCGTAGCTGGGTCGTTGATACGCTAGCTATATTTCTGGTCTTGCATATCCGAGAGCTCGACGCAGGAAGAAATATCTTCTGGCAACGTTACCAAGATCCGGTGAGCTCCTTTGATCTTTGACCAGGTACAATGCTAATTATTTCAGCACAAATTCTGGATGCACCCTTCAAAACCTGAGGCGCTCATCGAGGAAGCAATTGTCTCTTCTAACTCGCTCCTGTCGCACTATCACCAGGTCTTTACACGAAGGCCGCTCGACATAGATTGGGATAAAAGGGAATCTGGGGATATTGTAGACAATGATCAAAAGATCATCAGGTCCATGAAAGAGCTCTCCACTTACGTGCTCAAGCTAGGTGAGTAATGGATGATAACCTTGCTTTCCAAATTAATAATCAGCAGCAGCAGATGGTCTCATCGGTCGTAAGGCGCGACGCTTATACGAGGCCGGAAACCCAAGGAGCGTCGAATTTACAGTGGGTTTGTTGATCTTTGTCCAGAAGATCGACGAGTGCGAGGTAAAAGAATTCTACTGAGCTAGAAGTTTGAGCAGCGCGGGTCGCTCTTTTCTTTGAGCAAAAAGTGGGGATAGCCAAGAGATGTTGTGCTCCCTCGCATTTTACGAAGCTTCTTGTACAATCATCAGTGCTATCTTCATTCTATCGTCATGTTTGTTGAGCCAATCTAGATCAAGGTAATCAATTTTACAAGGTTCCAATCTCGCAATTGTATTTATGAAGAAGGGTACTTCCAATATATATTCACGTGGAGCATTGACAGCCGGACTCTTCCAGCTATGTGATGAGATGATCTGCTTTGTCTATGCTACGTTTACTCTCTGAATATCCCTCATGTGACTGGAAGTAGTAGACAAGATCTCTCCCCGGTATTATTCAGTTTCCTCACCCATTCTATGTTCTCCAGCGACATCTCCCAACTCCTTGCTCCAAATTTCTCGTTCTCGTAACCTGCAGGAAGTGTAATCCAAACGTCCCCTGAAAAGTTTGAGTCGTCGTAGGGCCCTGATCTAGATCCTCTAATAAAGCCTAAAGATCCGAGATCTATCAAGCACAGGCACCCTTTCGAACTGCTTGGGAACGGGTCTCTATCAAGCTCGTCCACAAAAACCAGTTTCTGGAGGCCTTCGGCTTGTCTTAGAAACCTTGGGAACCCCCAGAACAAATGAGTTCTTACACGAACTGCGAGAGTTTGGACGGGTCGAAGGATGGCACCCAGTTGATTCATGATGTCATCCACATCCGCGGATCCAGGTTCGTCAGGTAGGTCCAGAAATATCGTGTCTCTGGACCAGTTGACAAATGTGACACCACTATCGTTACCTTGCAACCTTATCTGGCTGTAACGTCTCAAGACTTCGTTTCGAGACTCGTGATTGACGAATAACAGCTCAATTTGTGGTACTTGCACTCTGACCACGCAAATTGCCGTGCTCCCGTCGAAATTCGAAGTTATCGTGACAAGGCGTGGCAGTAATGCCAAAGTCCATATTTTGACTCGGACCTCAGGTGGAAGTTTTGGGAAACAGCCGAAAGTAGGTCTTTCGTTCTTCGCTTGACGGATTTGGACCATATGATTGTTGTCTGCTCGACAATTTTGAGAGGAGGGATTTGGAAGTTTCAAGAGACGCTGGTGAGCAGGAGATAGCGGGCGTGCAGGGAGAAGCAACATCTTTGATACAGGTGAGACTGCTCAGCAATAGGAATCACAGCCCTAAGACTTCCTCAGGAAGGCAGGATTACTAAACAAGTAGGTTCTTTGCGACCCTGTTATCTACAGTAATGTATCTCTAGCATTTGAAGCACGATCTACCTCAGGTTGACTATACAGATACTTGTTTTAATCTACCTAAGATCACCTATTTAAAACATGCTATCGCTATCCGCAGACAGCCTTACTGACAGGAGGTTAATCGTTCTACGATTCGTAGTTGCTGGTAGAATTGGCTGTGTCCGCTGAAAATCGCCGTTCCACAGAGGGCCAAGCCATGAGTCCGTCGCAGGGTCGTATATACCATGTTGAATTATCTTCAATCGCCTGAATTCGTGGTACATTTTCCGGATGAAAAATTGTAGCCTCTCCAGGAACAACTCGTCCAATTTGAGGCGCAAAGTAGCTCCTGTATTAACCCGCGAGTTTTTTTTCCCTCGTACGATAACCGTAAAACCTCATAAACTTGTATACCACTATCTTCCGCATAATATCGTCCTTCAATCGGTAGTCCTAAATGTTATCTGGGGGCGAGAGCTCAGTTGTACAATGGTAGACAGAGGTCAGACCCTGCCAAACCCTGCCGCCTTGCGGTACCTTTCGTATAGCAAAAAGGAGGTCATTTGTCTGGAAGTTATATTTAATAATGAAAATATGAGCATGGGTTGTGCTGTCTGCAAATACACGGTATTAGGAACAAAGCGGTTAACCTGGATTACTGCTTTGCGGATTTATCCCAGAGTATAAACTGGTCGGGCGCATCATACCAGCATATCTCTGCTCTCTTTCATGAAAGAAATACGTCACCCGCAGCACCTTGTTAATATTTCGCAACAAAGATGTTGAAGTGCATTGCGGGAGTTACGCCGCCGCCATAAAATGTGTATCTTGCAACACCTTTGCCTGCCAAGATATCGAGCCTGATGTCAAAAGTCACGGGATGTAAAGATATATGCAAGGTAAGAGCGAGAATTAATAAAGTATGTACACGCTCTGAGTTAGATCCTCAGTCTGCTAATACATTTAAGAGGACATACATAATCTTGTCTCTCTGTACGCAAAGAATGGCTGTCACTTGCTAGACAATCACTATCGTTGAGTTTGGAGAATGGCATAATTGATTTGGACCCTGCTCAACCTTTGCAGCATCAAGCTAGATTGGGAAAAGACCTTGATCGTTTCCTTTTGTTATACAGTAGGAGGTTCCGAGCAAAGTTCTATAGCTCGACAGCGAAAATGTGGAGAATTGAAAAAGCTGCGAGGATTTTATCTAATCTTTGATTGAGGGATCACGGATAGCCTACTATTGACTGGTGAGTTGTCACTATGCATATTTTGAGGCATTTTGGCGATTCTAAGCGCCTGGCGCATGTTCGAGAATATATTCGTGGAATTGGGCGAGAAATAGGTCATGAACTCTATGTTCCGCAACGCTGATGGCAAGGCACTAAGTAGGGTTATCCTGCTATACCGGATAGAGGAAGAATCATGGGCCGAGAAAGAGAGGTGCTATTTTTTTTACTTAGCTTTTTTTCGTGCCCAGCGAAGACCTTGCCCTTAGGACTTCATTTCGAGCTAGCGGCGCTGATTGTGGACACAGTACTTGTCAGCTTCTGAAAATTCTTAAAGCAGATTCGCTCCATCCAGTAAATGTTATGCGGTCACACATTCTATCAGACGGATGGCTTGCAGAATACCTATTGTCATCAATGCAGTAATTACCTGTCTCGTCTTGAAATAAAGAACCCCTTGGCGCTTCGTCAGAATTCAGTACAAGAACTGAGCAGAAACTTTTTCATCTTGGAAGTTGAAAACCTCAAGTGATATGAGGTTTCATTTCCAGCATGGCCGGCTTAGCAACCTACAGACCAAAACGAGCTCTACACACACCCAGTCATTCCTTGCAGAATGATCCATCTGGTGGAGGTAGAAAAATCACCAAGGCAGGAATGTATCACACAAGGTCCGCCTCAAAACGGCGTGATCTTCAAGAGCAACCGTATGCCAAATGTAACTTATTCATCATATAGCAACATAAGAAAGCATTTTTCGACTTCCGAGGTTAGTAACACAGGCTTTGTCAAGGGTCCTCGGTGTAAGATAGTTGAAAGGCGGAGTAAGTAAAGATTACTTGATGGTGCAGGATTAATAGTAATTTGAGTATAGAACATGACAACCGATCGAACCATGTTCGCGGACGTCAAAGAATTACCTGAAGCCTGTAGGGCATACGGAACCTTGATCGAGTGCGACACCTGTACGAGCTCTTGGCACAGCTAATGCGCTCGCGCTGGTACCATTCCAGACCCTGCTTCACCACCAGCCTACTGGAGCTGTCCCAAATACCTTGGGAAAACATCTCGGACGATGAAGAGGTTGAAGAGAGATAGTACGCCCTTTGTAAGAAGATGGTAAGATCAATTCTGGGCTTCTGCCTAGCACAAATCTTAGTAGTGATGGTGGACCTCGCGGAAAGATTTCTGGGCTCCAAGTCCAACAATGTTGCTTGAAGCTATCAACGGCCCTTCAGCAAGGTTTGCAGGAATCTCATTCAACCATACAGATCCCTCAAGAAGCATCAAATACAAATACTTCCAAGGTCGCAGCCTTGAAACTAGAAGCGCACCACAGGTCCAGAGAGCTTGAAGAAGATAAGGCAGAGAGAAAACTGGTTACTGCCGAGCTTAATCGGATAAAGGCGGAGAATTCTGAGTCTACAAGCAGAATGGCCGGTATTATGAAAATTGTTGAAGGGTTCTTTGTTCATCGCCGGGATGCATAAATTTCTTTTTAGCTCTACCAAAATCTTATCTTGGCAGTGAATAGGTGTAATATCATGTTCTACCTATTATTTGTTGAGAAATCTTGTGTGGCACAGATCTAAGCTCAAAGTGTAGCCTGATATCGATGAGGCGGAATGTGATTTTGATTCCTGGAACGCATCTTAAAAGTGTCAGTAACTAGGTTCGACGTCATGCAGACTAGATCCCTAGTGGAACGTATAAATACAATAACATTGGATATTGGCCTACGGACGTCCCAAGGCAGGTGTTCCAGATTCCATCTTTCATACTGCACTATACAAGACAGTAATTTATTTTAGTGGGGTCCTTATCCAGACACTTGTTGTCGCCGTGCCCAGTTGTAAAGTTATTCCTAAAACACCGCTGGTAATTGCCATCCTAGAGCAGAGCCAATTATTACCTACTTTGTTACGCGCATCTAATCTCTTTGTCGCTGAAAGGCCAATGTTGCCAATTATTCTTGTGAAAGCAATGATAATTCAGATAGCAATATACATCATAAAACAACTGCTTAAACTGCCTAAGAACAACTGGACCTCATTTATTACAACTTCTGATCAATAAAAACGTTGAGTAGTAACGCGACCATATTTGTCAATAACAGGTACATGGCCAGGCCCACAGAAAAATCCAGTGTTATGCCTTGTCTTTCGGTCAAAGCCCGGTTTATGGTATCTCCAATCCGATACACCGTCCCAGATGTTCTCCATCTCCTCCCTGAACGCAGTCTTCGGCTTGCCATCTCTGATTCTTATCTTTTCGAAGAAAACATAGCTTGCATAAAATACGCTGCTTAAGTTTCCTGAATTAGGGCCCTTCTTACTTAAGAACTGATTCAGCATATTGGCCTGGATTTTTCGCCCATTGCCAAAAGTCTTCGCAATCTCCCGTAGAAATGCTGCTTGAAATACATCGTCCTGGCAGAGGAAGGCTCTGATTTTCTTTCGAACGTCATCACACGTATCATAGACGGGAACATCGTCATCCTCTTCACCATCAAGATGTATATTTGATACGTCCATTTTCATAGGGTTCACAGATTCAATTGATCTCTTCTCTTTAGATTGTTTCATTCTTAATAGCTCGCGGTTTTTCAAATAAAAGCTTGTATAGCAGGAATGGAAATGGTTTTAAGGTACAGACTAATACGATATATAAAAAGCTGGATTTGATATCTAAAGATTTGCAAAATACGGAACCATCTCTCAAGAGGTACATCTGATCATGTGACATACTCCTGATGGTCATCTTTCACGAAATCCAATCTCCAAGTCATCAGCCCATTAAGCTATATTGAACTTCTATTTTGTCTCTTTTGTCTGTACTAGCGTCACGCTAGTATATAACGTTTACATAGAAGCTGACCATCTATTCGGCAAGAGCATAAGAGCTCAGTGGTCTCTGATTAAAGGTGTCGTAGGTTTTCTCGCCAAACCCGTCAACAAAGTTCCTCAGCATGCATTCAACAGGATGTCAAAGCTATTGAGGCCAATTTCATTGACGAAAAAGTCGGTAGCGATGTATCTCAACATCAGCTTCAGAGTATCGAGAGTAGATCAATGACCACATCTACGACCTCTGTTCTGGAAAAGAGCACCCTGGACACACAATCTCATATATCTAAGGGAGACTGGCACTTCCTGGCAGCTTTAGGAAAAGTAGAAGAAAGAAATAGGATCATCGCTAAGGTTAAGATAAAGGTTTAGCGACGCGCAATTCGCCTTTTACTGTACGTATCGTGACATCTTTCATCAAGGAGTTGAAGCGTGCAAGCAAGACTTTTCGTATCCCATGATGCTACTTCGTACAGGCTGTAATAAATGTAGATTCGCTGCCTGTGCTCTTTGCCAGAACCTTAACTTACTTGGGAAAGGAAATGCTGCCGAATCGCAAGATAATTGGCTACAGACCCCTGATTTAAGAGAAACATGTAGAAGTAGCACAGACAGGAAATTAACATCTAATACAGGCTGTACGAAGTAGAATCCCTCATAATACTCAGGGTTATTCCAGCTGAGATGCCATCCGCAAATGAAAGCGCCCAGCGAGTACGCTGCCAGCCAGCATGCCCAATCCACCTCTTACCACGCACTATAGTAGCCCGAACTGACCACTACTACAGCAAATGGCAAGTCTGATGATTTTGTACTGGCAGTTATGATCTGAACATTTCTCCACGGCTTTACAAGGAAAATATTCGCTGGTAAATCTTATTTAGGTTAGCATCTGCTTAACAGAATGCCGTTGCTCAACATCTTATACTTCTTAGCTAGAGCTAAGCGGGACTTGGCTACCGCATTTAGGATTTTGTTGGGTCGGTTTAACTTTCATCATTAGGAGCTACATAATGCGAGAAGTTTTTTCCTATCGCCTTTGAGTTCGTCAATTCCGCAAATTGACAGCTCTAAGAAATACAATGCTTATCACTTCTCTTGGACATCTAAGAAAACTATCTCTTATGCAATACACATGTACATTCCTTAAATTTCGTCTTCTCTGTCGTCCTTATCGCTATTGTTCACTCCGTGAGTCGTTAATTCACAATCGACCAAAACTTATGGTTGGCTCTCAGCTCGATTTGCTATGTTGTTCGCGTCTTCATTGCTGAGTTTGTGTGTTTCTGCAGTCACGTGTCGCATCAGATATGACCGAGTCTTAAGAGTTATCCCACATCTTGTCGTACCGCCGATAGGACACCGTCCAGCTGGCCAGTGTGAAGCATCTTGGTGTTCTGAGACATAAGATTTCCTACTTGCAGCAGTCACTTAGCTCATGTGTGATGCGAATAAGTGATGAGTACAAGTGATATGTCTCCCAGACAATTGCTGAGTTACATCCTGAGACAGAACAAAGTTTTGGCAATCTATGTACATCTTCTCTCTAGTACGAGTTGTTATATGTTTGGGAAGGAATATCGATGATGGATGATAAGTGATGGACTTGCTCCTCCTGCTCAGGGGATGTCTAGCAAAAGCCTGTCCGCCACAATTTCGACGCCAGCTTAATGGCGAACTTTGCGCTATAGCTTATTTTGCAACTTACTCTGTGCTTTGCCTCAATACACTGCTACATAGAAAAGTTTGCTTAAGCCCTACGCCTGGCGGACTCTTGAAATCATTCGAGGACTTTAACTTAAACCACTTATCTCCTTATGCAGCCATAGTACTGTAAGATCAAGCCTATCAATAATTCACAATGAAGTTATCACTGCTAACTACATCAACTAGCCCTTCCTAGAGTTAGCCGTCGTTCTGACAGCTTCTCTAGAATATGTTCTGGTACTGTTGCCGATGTGATGCTGTAGGTAGTTTATCACTTACGACAATTTCAATCATGATATGTGTCCTAATTGTACACTTGGAATTTAAAAATCATGAGGAAATCTGAGTCAATACACGTCAGTTACATGGACGTGTGAAATTTGGAAAACCTAGATGTGCATCAAATTCGTGTGACAGATAATAGTATGGCGTCTGTAATATCATGGTTCAATATTACTTGTCTACTTCATTCGCAATACATGAAGGCCATCCAATTGATGATTGCATTTGTCATCCATACTCAAAATCTTGATATTCACGTTCGGCCTCCTTTGGAGAGAAAAGGGAAAATTGGTCTACTTGGTAGCTCGTACCGTGCCTTGAGTGATCGTTGTCTCATTATTTGGTAGAGAGCAATAGGAACAATAGTGGCCGGGATTGATTTGAATACAAGCCGTCAATGCCGCTGAGAAAGCCTGGAACATTATTGTTGCCTGCAGGTATAGTGACAACATAGCCCCCACTGAATTTGGCAAACCAATCGCTTTTCACAATTCCGCAATTATAATCCATCCAAGTGTAACTCGGATAGTTTTGAGGGCTATCGGACACTTCGTCTTCTTCGTCTTCTTCGTCTTCGATATTAGCGTTGACTGGGGGACTCAGCATTTCTACTAATTCAACAAGTAGATCTCTGGCATCATCATTCGCCGGTGTCAATTCAAGGGCGACAATTCCACTTTCATTTGAATCAACCAGGCCTTGAACAAGCAACATCGTGAGGCCAGGGGTAACTGCTATATCACCAGACATAGATATATGTGCGACATCTCGATCAATGTGCAGATCTTTAAGCTTCTTCGGATCGCCTGAAAAGTTTGCCTGGATATCGGCCGTTCGAGAAAATACAGTCATTCGCATTATTGATCTTGATCTGGGTGCTGGATTGGTTGTTGAACGAACATTGAACATCTGAACAATACTAATACTGTACTGTATACGATATCAGACTTGCCTGCTCATGCCTCGTGATGACATCCAATTGTCGAAGAATGCTGACTTTACAATCATGGTCAGCACGTACTAATACTTCTCAATGGTTTATTTGATTTAGTGCATGGTATCAATTAGTATATGATTTTCCACGGACGTCAATGACGCATTAGTGGCTTTGCAGAAGGTACATTTGGGGGAGACCGCTTGCTGCCAAGTCGTACATGGCTAAAGTTGGTGATGATATTACATCCCAAAAAGCATTGTGGCTCCACGAATGTGGTGACATGCAAGGTTTTTATGTTCGAGACCACGTTTACCCTTTCAAAATAAGATGACGACCTTCTCAATACGTGGCCGGAATTTGAAGGAATTTGAAATTGGAGTCGTATGACACGCAACATGAAAAGTCTATGCACGCCGTCGGATCTCGGAATACAAGGTATCTATTTCAGACTCAACTCCGCCCTGCCAAAATTGTCTTCGCTCCCAGCGTTTCCTGCCAATACCAATACCTGCTCACTCTCCCCCGGTTATTCTTCCTTTGACCGCCATACTACCTCTTGAAGTTCCAGCCGTATCACACTTCGCTGTAGTAACGAATTTATATTCACTGAAGGCCACTGGGTATTGCAAAGTCCTCCAGCACCAAGATCAGACCCTATATGGCTCAATCACAGCCCTCGAACGTTAGCTTCGGCTACGTCTTGCAGAACTCCTCGCAAAACGACCAAGGTGCACCTGTCGAGGTCTCAATCATGCTTGGAACGCCGTCGAATGGTGCGATGAAGAGGCCAGGTGTATTGGGAAGCAAGATCAATAATCCTATCAATTCAATATCCCGGGAAAAGCAAAATTTGGAGAAGCACGAAGACTTGACGGAGAAAGAGCAAGTGAAAGATTTAGTTAGATCCTCCTTACCTCCTGTCTAGTTGGGAAGACTCTAACGGTATACAGAAAATAAAGACCAGAGTCAGAGTAGCTAAGTTCATCCTCAGAGGCGTAAATCTCAGCTGCAGTCTTGTCGTCCTCGCGATGGTCTCCATGACCCTCTCCATCTTCAATTCCACCAAGACACTAGCACCCCGCGACAATCTCTCCGCCTGGGCCGTTGGCACTAATCATTGGCCTCAAAAAATAATGCTCGCAGTCTCTAGCGTCTCATTAGTGCTCTGTATTTGGGTCTTCTGGAACTACTTCCGCGGCGGCCATCGGAAAGCTGAGAAGGTCGCTGTTTACTATACACTTTTTACTGTCACTTTCTTTATCTTCAGTACTGTGACGTGGGGCTTGTCAGCGGGTATTCTACAGGGAGTAAGGATTAATAGTGAGAATAAGGATCTCTGGGGTTGGTCATGTGCTGATAATAAACGACGTGAACTTTTCTCCAACGATGTCGATTATGAACTGGTTTGCAGAATGCAGGTAAGTCTGTCCCTTTCTCATCTCATTCTTACTAACGAAAATGAACAGGATTGGGCCTTCGTATGCTGCATCATTCAAATTGTCCTTGAGTCCATAACCCTCATGCTCTACGGCATTGTATTCTATCGCTATTACAGCAAGCAACGGCTGCACAAATCCATGGACGTCCGCGACTGCGCCCGTTCCGACTACTATCTTGCTCAAGCGCGCTCGCAATCCGAGTCCTCCGCTTGCCCGCACATATGTTTGGCAGCAACCGATCGAACTATGTCTGGGTCTGTTGAAGAAGATCTTACTCTTAGAAATAGTTAAGATTTCGGCACTTCACAATTATCAATATATGACTCAAGAATTGACTGAGTACAGCGACTTGTATATTGTTCAGGGCAAGAAAGTTTGCTAGCATCCTTTCAACTTCGTTAAATGTACATCGATAGGCCAACAACGTAGCACTCCTTCTGATGTAACATACCGTAGCTCTGGAACAGCTACAGAGCTGCTAAGTACCAACAATAGAGCCGATACGTCTAGGACATTTTCACAGCAAGCTGCTTTAGCGGCACCTAGGTATGAGATTTATCTTTGTACATATATTGTCCGACCAAGGTTGACTGTCTTATTCTTTGGATTTGGTATTGAGCTGCGAGTAATTTCGAGGCGTATATCAATTGTGAGAAAAGGTTTTAGGAAGAATGGTACTACCATGGCCTCTCCGGAACCGACTCGAGCAAAAGCTACGACACCTCACAGCGAGCCGGCTTAGATTCTCGTTTGGCGGTACTCCTTTTAAGTTCACTAAACTGATATAGACTTGGGGATATCTGGGTCAGCCTTGGCGAAGTTGACTAGAGGTGTGCGACATGCGAGCCTTCGAATCAAGTTTCCTCTTCACAGCATGACGCAATGAAATGTCCTTATCATCGAAGGTTTCTAACGTCAAATTCATTAACGGTCATCAAAATCAAAACTAGAACTTGTTGGAAACTTGAGAGAGTACAACATCAGGCGCCACCCGAAATCCCGTTACGCTTAGGATAACACCTGGGAGACTCGCTGTTCAACAAGGCACTACAACGCTCTCTTCGAGTCTCGACTTCCCTATGTAATACACAATTAGATCACGCCGTAGTAATATTCATCTTCTGCCTACATAAATTCTGACTGAGCTTGGCGCGTATACATAAATTTCCATCGTCCATCAAGCCACGCAGTATCACTTGGTCTCCTATCTTCGTTTTCACTTGCCAGAATTTGGAGCAAACCATTTTGATCTCAAGGGAAATAATGAAAAGCTTGTCCTGACTTCCTTCTCTACTGAAGGATGCGATCACCAGATTTGGGAGTATTCGTCGGTTATAGCATCTGCATCCACTATCGTCTCCTCGTCTGGACGTGAAGCGATATTTCTCAGTCACGCTCCACCCACCTAGGAGAACGTAAGAGACGAAATAACTTCAGAACACCAGGATGTTCACATAACCAACCCACCCTCTGAACCGCATCGTTTTAGCGGCTTTCTCCTCTGCTCGGAGATCTTTACCGTCCCCTATTAAAAAGGAATTTGGCAGTGGGGTTGTGCCTTGCTCGATGGGCGCTCTATGTGGAAGTGACAATGTCTTTATAACGACCATAAATCGATGGTTACAAGAGGCTGCAAGAGTAACGTCCCTCCCGGTGTAGCGAGACACCTGATGTGTCGAGACCGACCAATGAGATCGCAAGGATCTCGGACTCTTCCCCTTAAGATCGTCGAATTATCAGCCACAACAGAAATAAATTATACTTTTGATATGGCTAAGACAATATCATGGGAGTTTTCAATGATTTCACAAATTCAGAATCAGCTGAATGTATAGCGCTATTATTTTGTCTCGTCACGGGGTGCGTCTCGATACCCAGGGAGAGACGTTAGAGCCACTATTAATTGATTTGGTTTCTGATTGATATTGTAGCTTCTGGAAAGCTACTACGGTCTACGTAAGGAGATCTAACTTATTCAATTCGTTTAATTGGGATTTGTTACCATTGATCCATATGTGCATTTGCTAGAGCATAGGCTACTCCATAACAAAAAGTTTTGTGGAAAAAGGAATTTGACTGCGGAAGAATGTCATCATGTCGGACGAAAGTCTTGAAAACTCATCAGATTGTCATCAAAGCTTCGTCAACGCATATACGACCGTGGGAGCACAGCTTTGATGACAATTCTTGCAGGTGGTCATTGCGGGACACTCATAGATGACAAAAAGGTTTGACGAAAAGGATTTATGATCTTTCTACGGTTATTGAAAGTGCGACTTGCTGTTGAAAATATTCTGGTTAAGTTGCCTTCACGTTTGAGCATTTGCAATGACGAAAACAAAAACCCGCAAGTCGTCCGGAAATAGGGTTAGCACCAGCCAAAACAAGAGGCATAGTCATTCAAGCAAGGCTGGTCTTCAGGTTAGTTTTTCGAACGTCCTTTCTTTGCTTTCTGGGGTATACGAGGTTGCTTTGGAGGTTGGCGCCATATCACATCAAGTCCGAATTCCTGTCGAGGTCCTGGCTTGCGTACATGATTCAAACGATGAAACAAATGCTAATAGCAAAACTTACTAGTTCCCCTGTGGTCGCGTGAAGCGCCTTCTGAAGAAACACACCAATAGGAAACTTCGTGTCGGAGCTAAGGCAGCTGTCTACGTTACTGCTGTCCTCGAGTATCTTATTGCAGAAATTCTCGAGCTTGCAGGTGTGAGTCATTCGTATAACGCTTATTATGGAGCTGTTTTAATTATGTTTGAATCACTAGAACGCCACTAAGGATCTCAAAGTCAAGCGCATTACCCCTCGCCACCTCCAGCTCGCTATTCGCGGAGACGATGAACTCGATACCCTCATTAGAGCAACTATAGCCTTCGGAGGTGTATATCCATATATCCATCGTGCGCTCTTACCATGAGTTAAGTAGAAAGCGCAGAACATCAATAACGTCCCTGAAATATCTCGATATTACGTCCCCTAATAGTTAATTGCAAGAGCATTGTCAACTCAGACAACAACCATGATTTCAACGAGACCATTTGAAAGATCATCCATAGGAGTAGGATTGGAAAAGTGCAGAGGGAGAAAATTAAAATTTGTGCTCCTATTTGTAAATATTATTAGTAATAGTGAATCAGAAACGAAGTTCAGAAGCGATGTACAGTGTATCCAAAAGACTAAACTCTACCCTCTTGAAACTGGTGGGAATCGTCCCCTTATCTATCAGGAGCCTTCGAGAAAGGATACAGGAACTGAAGCCACCTACATAGCAGGTCGACTTCCTGCTAGAAAGGAGACACTTCGAAATCCCTATTGAGGAAGATCAAGGTCCCTCAGGGTTACTTGTGTAACCACACCTCCATCCTGAACGGACGATATCGCGATCCCCCGCACTTCTAATATCCTATCGCCTCACATCTTGTAGCCAACAGATAGCCTCACGATAGTTTATGTCGTAGCTTTCCTTTATTGTATACCTGTACTCATGGGACAATCGCCCAAACTGACTAATCGCCAAAGCCAAATCCACGCACTCTAAATACCTATAACTCTCTTAATCATAGTCTAATACTCTTACATTTGATGTTTTCCAAATCATCTTACTCCAATCTTCAATCTAATGCTTAACACCTGTATTGAATACATAAGTTAGCTCTAAAAGAAATGTAGAATTAAAACTAGAGAGGGGTTTTGCTTAGTAAGCAAGTTCATTGAGTTAGAATTCCAAGTAGTCTGAAAAACACATCGGCGAAGGCTAGAGATCGTTTTTTAGAACTTACATAACTTAACAGATCAATTTTATGAAACAATACTATAG
>JACBAH010006742.1:0-14191 GCA_014282315.1 Neospermospora avenae | reverse complement strand
CCCTCCCTCCAACCCTCTCCTCCATCATCACCACCACCATCATCACGACCAGGACCGCCTCACTCCCTCAATCGATCCGCACTCCAGCTGCTGCTGTCCAGAGATCAGCCTCGCAGCACCACACAATGCTCGTTGGTCCTCATTGGCGATAGAGGCGAAACATTCGCTATCACAAGCATAAGAGACAGGCATCGGACCGCCAGGAAGAGGAGCATCATCTGCCCGTCTACACCGACATCGACACCGACAAGAAAAAAAAACCGTGATCCAGCATCACCACCATCGATCTCGTGCGCACTGAGATCGAGAGAGAGCCAGAGAGAGCGAGAGCCATGTCTTCAGCCGCTCTGCAAGCTGCACCGCATCAGCCAACTTCAGTCGGATCGCATTCCCCAGTCGCGGCGACCTCAGGGCGACCATACACCGCGGGTTCCTCCCAATCAAGAGGAGACGGCTACTACAACACACAATCACCTGCGACCGCGTCTCCGTCTACACGTCGATCTTCCAAACGGCCCAGCGGCAATGGCGCATCGGCGAACAATTCTACCTCACAGCAGCACTATTCGCCCTCGGCAAGCAATCCGAACCCGACTTCCGTGACATCCAGGGGCTCTTCATCAAATCCATCTTCTTCTTCAGTACAGGCGTCAGCTCCTGCTGGACACTCAACCATGTCCCCGGGTGATCATCAACGCGGTGTGCCGCCAGTTGTCTCCGCCCGAACCTCATCTAACCGGACAGCTGCACAAGCTGCTGCCGTGACTGCAGATAGAACAAGAAGGGCTGCACAAGAAAGTTCGCCTCGACAAGCTACAACGGGTGATGGACAGGATCGAGAACAGAGGAGTAATGGGGATGCACATGTGAACGGAGAGGATCCAGCTGTGGCGGCTGCTAGTGCTGCTACGAGGAGAAGGAGAGCTCAGCAGTCTGCGGAGAGTATACCACACAGGCCAAGCGGGAGTAGGACTCAGCCACCGACGACTTCCCAACGGCCAGCTATGGCTGCTGTGCAATCGCCCGATGGACCTTCGAGGGAAGCAAGTGCGGTTCTCAATAGAGTCGTTGTCAGTAAACCCGAGGTAGACATAGAGCGGGAAAGAGAAAGGATGGCAGAGGCGATCCCTTCTTCTCCTGCGGGCACACATTCTACACCTGGGCAATCGAGCGTGGTAGGAAATGAGGGAGTGGATGATCAAGCTCGCGGGACTCGAAGTCGGCATGATCACAGCACGACCAAGAAGGAGAAGAGTTCGAAATTTGGCGACTACTACTTGGGAAATACCTTGGGAGAGGGAGAGTTTGGTAAAGTCAAGATGGGCTGGAAGCAAGAAGGCGGTGTACAAGTATGTAGAGAAGGGAAGGCCTACTGAAGTCTGCTAACACATCTAGGTTGCAATCAAACTGATTCGACGTGACACGGTGGGAACGAACCCTACGAGACTCGCAAAGATCTACAGAGAAATCGCCATCCTTCGAGAAATCTCCCACCCTAACATCGTGCGATTACATGAGATGGTTGAGACGGAAAAGCAGATCGGTATCATTCTCGAGTATGCTTCTGGAGGAGAGCTTTTCGACTATATCTTGAATCATCGATACCTCAAGGACAACGCGGCTCGACGACTCTTCGCTCAATTGGTCTCTGGAGTTGGATATCTGCATAAGAAGGGCATTGTTCACCGAGATCTGAAGTTGGAGAATCTGCTCCTGGACAGGAATCGCAACATCATTATCACGGATTTTGGTTTCGCCAACACCTTTAATCCAGATGATGAGCTGGGGGACGAGATCGAATACAACTTGGCGAGCAGAGATTATGTCAAGAAGAAGGAACTGGACAAGGTTCTCCCGGGTGGGCATCGAAGAGGAGATTTGATGCAGACCAGTTGTGGAAGTCCGTGTTACGCAGCTCCAGAACTTGTCGTTAGTGATTCGCTCTACACTGGGCGAAAGGTTGATGTCTGGAGTTGCGGGGTGATCTTGGTAGGTTTTTCCATTGGGTCTGGTGAGGTTCTGCTAACCTTCCTCAGTATGCAATGCTTGCAGGTTATCTTCCATTCGACGACGACCCAGCCAACCCTGAAGGAGACAATATTAACCTCCTTTACAAATACATCGTCTCGACGCCTCTTACCTTCCCCGAATACGTTACACCGCACGCGCGAGACCTCTTGCGCCGAATACTTGTACCCGATCCAAGAAAGAGAGCGGACTTGTTTGAAGTAGCGAGACATAGTTGGTTGAGCGAATACTCGCATGTGGTGGGCTTCATAACCAGTACTACAACAACCACGGAGCAGATTGGAACCACCACTGTTGGCACCGAGGACCAGCAAGATGGGCCATTACTCAACAGAAGTGCCTCTGTCAGGGAACCATCCAAGACACAGAAGTCGCCTGCCGCAGTTGGAGATCTTGCCAGGAAACACGGGAATGTGGATCCCGATGTACCAGAATCCCACCCCAAGCCAAACAAAGACAACAAGAGAAGAACGGTTCAGGTCGAATATGTGGCGCCCAAATCGCAGACTCAGCGTGGCGAACCATCCGCAGCTCCACCATCCGTTTCTCGTACCAGAGCTCGTGCTGGAAGTTCAGGACCAGTGGAGGTACAACCTGTTCAGCAGACACGAAGAACTGCTTCTATTGACAAAGCCTTACCGCAGGATCCTCCATCCAGGGAGCAATACGCTGCTCAGGGCAGACGAGGATCGAACTCCTCTCGTCAGCAAGGCATGGCTCCCTCTGCACGACCTGAGCGCCAGGCCCCCAGGTCCGCATCTGATGCTAACCATATCGCAGGTCACGCCGCGCCTCCCGTTTCGATTGCCAGACCCAACACCGGTGGTTCAATGACTTCTTCTGGAAGCAGACCTGGCTCACTAGCTCTCCGAGACCGTGGATCTTATAGTCAGCCAGCTGCTCCGACCGTCGCGGGAACGAATGCCCAAGGGCGCATGTCTCAACCGAAAACTACCAAGGGCTACAACATCTCTGCGCCGATGGTGGAAGGCGATCATCAAGATTACGCCCGACCAGCTACAACGCATGTCCCGCCCAAGTTCGCCAAGGTCACAGGTCTACACGATGGAACGTCGGTCACACCCCAAGAATCGAAAACCCATAAGCGATCAAATACTATTGGTAGTATCTTCGGCCGTACAAACTCCATATTCGGGGGCAAGCGAGACCAGGATAAGAATACCAGTGGTGGTGAGAAATCGAAGAAATCGTACCCGCCTGTGAGTATGTCTGGTGCTGCTTTGGGGCAAGGACAGGGAGGACAAGATGCGCCGAGGCAGAGCATGGATTCGAGACGAAGCATCAGTTTTGGATTTGGGAAGAAGAGGAGTGGGAGTATTAATGGGAGTCAGACTACGTTGCAGGGTGAGAAATCGAGGAGATTCTCGCTTCTTCCTGCCTCATTCTCATTGAAATCGATCGGTATCGGAAAAGATTCTCCGCAGCCGGTGGATGATGAGGACTACGACAGGCCAGACACCCACGGGACATACCACGATACGAGCCGGAACGATGGGAACAGAAATGTCTCAGGAGGGAGTAGTCAGCAGTACGCGAATGATGGAGCTTATGACCGTGGAGAAAGCAGGGGGACAAACAATACCACGAGTCCAGTCCAAACACGACACACTTCCAAGGGACAAGGACAGGGCCAGAATGATCAGAGATCTGGCAATGGGGGACAACAATATCTCCCACCGATGAACTTCCGGCATGGTGAATCGGCTTTGAACACCGAGTCGGAAACCTCGCTCGATGGACAACCTCAAAATGCCCAAAGACGTGGGCCATACCCGCCTGGTTTCAATGAGTATGATAATACTACCACCTCGAATCGTAGACAGCCGCAACCTACGCAAGGCCAGAGTCACAGAGGAAGCGAGCAGAGACAAGGGAGAGGTGTTCTGCAGAAAGGCAACAGGAAGTTTGCCGATGCCTACGAACCCGAACAAAACAATGGATACGGTCCGGCTCAGAACGATCACGCGGGAAGTAGTGGGGCTGCGAGGAAGGTTATGGATTTCTTTAGACGGAGAGGCCGGGACCGAGGGGGTCAGTGAGCATCTGGCTAGGTGATTGAGCATCTTCCACCTTGGAGGATTCGTTATCGAAGAAATGGATGGAAGCGGAACGGAAGTGGATATGCACAAGGGAAGTCGACTCGAAATGTCATGGGTACTGTTACTGGTTACTTTTGGAGACTTTGAGCAAGCCAAGATAAGAAGGCTGGCTTTGAGTAGGGACTGCCTGATTTTGGGGAATTGGAAGGGTGGGATAAATTTGTCTTTGTTTTCTCGTTCATTGTGGTTTTGTCTTGCGTTCATTCTCATCTCATTGGGGAGGGGAGTTTAGGCTTGCGCTTGTGTTTGTCTGGTTTGAAGTGCCGGTGGTGTATTATACACGGATAAGAGTGGAAGGAAGGGGGAAAGGAGGTAAGGAAACAGTTTTGGAGCATGCTTGGATGGATGGATGGATGAGGGAGAGAGAAGCGCCGATGGGAGCATAATAAGTGGATGGGAAGGTGTATTTCTTGGTTGTCAGAAGAGGAGAGGAGGTGAGGGGAGACTGGAGGTGAAGGGGAGAGGAAAGGGAGAGAGGAAGAAGCGAAGTGGAAGGCAGGGAGGGAAAGAGAGAGGAGTTAGGGAGTAAGAGAGATATTGTAATAAATTATACATTTTTTTTTGTTCCTACTGGCTTTGAGACTTCAATCGTGACTGTACGGTGATATGTAAGTATGCAATGTGCTTTACACATTGTCATGACATGGACGAGGACGAGAATGAGCATGACGAAATCAGGTTGCCGAGGTGGAAAGTAATTAAGATGTCATCTTACAGAATTCATCAACCGCAACACAAATCTGCTATACCCAGACTTCCTTCCTGAGTAGTACCAAGCCGCCAAGCTACATCCATCTATCCAACGAACCAGCCCTCGATTTTCATCGTCTACAGAACCATCGACTTACTCAACCATCCTCATTGTCTGCCTTTCAATTTCGCAAGTTTAGTCCTTTCCAGCAGCCGAGTGCCATCGACCTTCTTCGTCACCTGCTTTCTCAACTTCTGGATTGGATTTAATCGCTTTCTTTAGTTTATCGTCCAGACTCTTCTTTTATCTTGATCACGTCGTCATTAGCCTGTCCTATTCTGTTCTGTCCTGTTCTGTTCTGCATCCTTGAATTTTTTGATATTTTAGTATATCGACTTTCTCGGCGAAGTTTGGTATGAGTGAGGGGTATTTAGAGGTAGGTGGGTATTGAAGCCTTCATAGAATTTGGTGGGTGATCTTGCCTTTGGTATTGAGGGTCGCTTTAAAGACGGAGTTGGGTGGTGGGTTGTGGGTATTTTGGGAGGGGATGGTGTGGTTCATGTGGGAGAGTACTGTTGATAGATGGATGAGTAGATAATTTGCTGTGGGTTGGGCTTGTGATTCGTTCTCCCTTGATATCGGTCGCGGTGGCGGGTGCTGGATGGCTGCGATCTCGGCTTCTGGGATGATAGGCATCGGCTGATGTTTCAAGCGAGAGGAGGCTCTTGGGTGTTATGGTTGCTGATTTGATTGATTTTTTAAGGTCGTGTTGTGTTTTTTTGTGTTGTTGTGTAGTGTAGTATTGTGATGTTGGACCACGCTCAACGAGGTCGCATACAATAATACGTTGCGCACTAATTGTATCTGGCAGCCTCGCAGACGGGAAAGTAGTGAATAGCCTCACCACGATTGCAGGTTGCAAGATCAATTTTTACTTGGCTGTTACCCATGACGTCAATATTGCTGTTTACATAAGTATAGTAGGTAGTAAGGCAAGCGGGCGGTCTGTTGACGCCCATCTCGGTTAAATCTTGAGAGCGCAACTACGGTGGAAAGTCTGAAGAAAATATAGACTAGCTGCGAGACACCAAAAGGAATAGTCAATGAATAGATAAGTCTCAATATCACAAATGGAAATCGAAAGGATGTAGATGAAGAAGGTTCGATAGGTCAAAAAGACAAAAGACGAAACCAGCTCGTCTCGTTACCAATTCAAAACGAGAGGGAATAATGTTGGCTGGTACGGTATCACTGCTTGAACAGACATCATAAG
This sequence comes from Neospermospora avenae, assembly GCA_014282315.1. Classification (NCBI taxonomy): domain Eukaryota; kingdom Fungi; phylum Ascomycota; class Leotiomycetes; order Helotiales; family Ploettnerulaceae; genus Neospermospora; species Neospermospora avenae. The sequence continues at coordinate 8,079 of JACBAH010006742.1, read as the reverse complement.
ACGTGTCTGACACTCAGATTGGACGAAAGTCCTTCTTTCGCCACGCGTATCGCCAAGAAGGGAGTTCGCTCAGAAAGCGGACGGAGTGTCTTGAAGGAGAGGTGAAAATAGTCGGGAAATGTACTTGAAGTCGGGTTTAAGATCCTAGTCTCTCTACTGTAACATCTGAATCTTTACTGAGACTTGAATTGATCCCTAGGTGCTTTGCTTATCGCTGTCGAGGGCTTGACATATCTCACAAGGTAACCTAGAGATACACACAAAGAAGGCTGCCACGATTGTGATTGTCTATCCTAAGTCATGCACAGCCTATAGCTTCCAAAAAGTACGATCGGCTTCATTCGCGCAATAGAGATGGGCGATGAAGTGATAAGCATGATTCCGTAATGTGACTCCAGTCGCCTTGATTTCTTGATGACACTTTTCAAAGTGCCCTATGACTGAGAGCGCAAGATCGATATTTGACACACTGTAATCGACCACCACACTTGCTCGGCAACATCGAGAGCTAAAACAGAGAAGACCAAGGATTTTGTCTTCCACATTGGAACGCTTCGACTTTCGATAAAGGATGAATTGCTCGGCAAAGGTCGTATCTCCATGGGTGTAAGTGCCAATTTCGGTTCTTCGCTGATTGACGCGCAAAGGCACATTCTCGCTGGTTGCATCGTAAGGCGCGGCAGATGTCGGAGTTAGCAAGTGTACCGGCATCGTATCCATATCATCGAATACAAAGGCATCGTTGAAGAGCACCTGGAAGTCCGACCAGTCAAGCACAAGATTAGAGGAACTGAGTACAATATTCTGGGCCAGAACTAACTCCTGTACAATCCACAACCTACTCCAATAGGTCTTGCTACAGAAATCTGCATGATGTCCAGCAATTTTGAAGGTTATAGTAATCTCGAGACTGTGCCGACACCCACTGATATCCTTGGATGAGATCAGTCGATTCCTCTGATGTCGAACCTGGGGGATGCTTTTTCTTTTGTGGCAGCTCGAGCTAGGACTTGAAATGTTCCGCCTGTGTATTAACTCCCCCTTACTCAATACCTATGCCTAGCCAAGCAACAACCCGCCACGCTCGACTGTTCATCCGTCCCATAAGACCATCTTGATGATGCCGCTCCTTTTCACCGCCATGATCAATACATAGGGCATCGATCCAGAGAACTCTTGCTTTCTCTCCGCTGTGTAGCTGGTGAAGTCCGGTCGTTTTCTTCTCTGTTGCCTATTCAAGGAAATAATTTGAAAGACTTCTGAATAAAGAGACCCTTTGGGCTGCCCCACTCGTAAAGCGCTTCATATTTGAAGTCTTCATTCCCGAGGTTGGCAAGTTGCAATCACGTGAGATTCTTATATCGGCTAATCTGACCGATTGTGGCGCTTTTGCGCCCTTTGAATAAAGATGAAGATTAACCAGGCAGATATGCAAAGAGTTGCGGTCAAGAGCAGTGTAAGTGTATGAGCTAACACCGTTGTCAATGCCATTGACGTCGTTATCGGAATACTGGCCGGAGTGAGGTGGTCCTAGTCGATGTAGAATGTATGCAAATTACAGCTGTTAAACCTGCGATGTTTCATGAATATTGCGCTGATGAGAAAGGGCAAAGGCTGGGATTGTCTGAAATTCTAGGCAAGAGGGGTCCCATCCATGCAGTTTAGTGTGCCACCTTCATAGATCAGCCAGTCAAGTGGCAGATTCAGCGAAGACTCACCAAGTGCCCGCCAGGATTTGAAAAGCCAATTAAGAAGCGTGAAGGCAATATAAAGATATGTGTTTATTTTGGATGGCTACCATGTCTTCTAAGTCGACTTGTTCGTCAGTTGCTGACAGTATGCGAAGTCAATATCCAGCCGAAGGTTGACAAGTAGTACCTCATGAATTCAGATAATTTCTTGAGAGTTCTCTCGAATCCTGAAAAGGAGTGTTATTGCTATCGAACCCTAGGGTAGTAAATTTTCGAGAATCCATTAAATCTACAAACTCAACGTAAATGACCAGCTATCTTTTGCACTCTCGATCAGCCCCAGATTGTATGGAAGCCTGTCAGCCGTGACTTTCTACGTTCCCTATATTCTAATTTAAGCTTACCAATTTCAGTACAGATCGGACCAGGCTTCTTTCATCGACCCTTTCCTTGCACAAAATGGATTGCGCCCAGAAGTTCCGCACGTTACTGCCTAAAGTTTTCTTGCACTGAACATCTCATACATATCCCGTCTATCCATCACCAAGGCCGATTCTATCTGAAGGCGTCTTTCAATTTATTAAATCCTCTTTTGCTCCGGCATACTGTATCATGAACTATGCCAGTGATGTGGGAGGAGACTAGATCTGCTCGACTACAATCTCACCATCTCGCCCGGCTCAGCCTCTCAGAACTCAGAGTAAAGCCTACAAAGCGCAAACTTAATTGCAGATACATGAAGAAGGAATGTTGATACGTAAGCTCGCTAGCCTGTCTACTGAAACTACCTCAATCAATGTTCTTTGCGAGGAAGTTCAGAGTTGTGTAGACAGGTTTGAAAAATTTGCATTAAAAGCCTGTAGACATCGAGATTTGATTTGCCAGATGAAATTGGTGATATTCAGAATTGATCAGAGCAAACTCATTGAGTTATTTCTTAACGTGAATTGAGACGTGTATCACCCTCTCGCTTCGTCGTCCGTCAACAAGACATTCCAGTTCCGTGCGAATGCCATCATGCAGCAGAAACAGACATACCATCCGCACTCCTCATCCAGCTTGCCATACTCGTCAACTCAAGCTTTTTATCAAGCTACTCCGAATTAGCAAGATCCAAACTAAGTCCATTCCATTTCACAAAACATACCTGAGCCGGTCTCAAGACATCAAAATCTCTCCCAGAATGTCCAAATTCCTCCATGAAACGGAAAGAATCCCCTAGTTCTTTACTCATAGCCGGGGGAACGCCTCTGAAGAACTCTTCGTGTGAAATTTCTTCATAACGAGTCTTGACACCGTGTACTTTGCCCCATTTGGCCATAAATTCAGGTGCTGTCATTGGCTATCCATGGCCCATTGTCAGTTATGCCATAAACATTGAATTTGGCCAGGAAAAACTACCTCAGAAACACCCAGTAGCGTAGCTCCAACCTCCAAATCCTCCACCAAGGCCCTGACAAACACGCCCGCATCACTGCCTGTAACTACCCACTCCCATATCGTGTCCTTACCATTAGGTCTCCTCATAACCCACGTGCCATCGCTGTCTTTGCTTGGAGCCATAATCGGGAAGGCGCTTAGATTCTCAACATAGTGGCCCATCTGCACCATACTCATTTTCTTCGCCAATCCCGGGTACTGTTTTCTGATGATACGAAGTACTTCGGCTTTGGAATCAAAGTGGTAGACCTTGGTGTACTTGCCTTTACTCAACGCCTTAGCGTCTGCAAGAGAGGAATAGATGAACCTCTCCAAGGTTTGCAACACGACTGGCGAAGCTGCTACCGCGGCGACATTGACACCCTGCTCGATTTCCCTATCGTAAGCATAGCGCTGCTCATTCCCGTTTTGTGGTAATGCGAGCTCGGGAGTTCCGATGGCGGAATAAAGATGAGTGAAGTAGTCTGTGTTGGCAAAAATTGCATATGCACCTATGAATGCCGGGACAAGAGACTCTCTGTCGTCGAGGTCACCTTTGATAATCTCAACGCCAAGCGCGGAAAGTGACTGAGAAGCTACGCTTGAAGGATTTCGAGAAATGCCACGGACTTTCCAACCTTGAAGATTAAGGAACGTTTTGGCGACAGAGGAACCCTGGGGCACATATTAGCCTTGTGGTGGATTGATTGGGGCGAGAGGGGATGAGTGGGAGTACTTGGACACCAGTCACACCGATGACAACGATGAGTCGTGACATTGTGAGTTACTAGTCTAGGATAGTATTTCAGGAGATATTTAAGAATAGCAAAAAATAATAGACGTGAAAATGATGAACAGCGCGGCATGGAGCGAGAGATCATCAAGAACCTGCGAGGACAACTGATGTCTATTTGTAGGAGTATTTTCCTTCAGCATGGACATCCGGCTTTTGGAAATGTCCGGTCGGATTCCTTGTCCACTAAATTCTCGACGCATTCTTGATAGCAAAGAGAATGAAGTTCCCGCTGTCCGGGAAAGAGGATCTCTCGCTTGATAATCATTCTAGCCAAGTCTTTTAACACCGAAGCTAGCGTATGAGAACAACATTGACCATACAGAGACAACTAGCTAAAATTGGGTGCCTTCATCTTGCGAATGGAAATGAGGAAGCGTAGAGTAAACATTGATTTAGTCTTGAAGACCACAAGAATGATTGGTAAGTACTCGTGTCCGTAATTACTCGAGTCCGTTAGACGTCGGCAGCCAGTCCTTCGCGTAATAGTCCTAAGGGAGATTAGCTCGATTCATGAGAAATAAGAGGCTTCTTCAACCTCCACCTACTCTCCCCGCTGGACGAAATAGTCCGCATAGCACGACTACGTCTCTCTGTAATAGCCTTGTAGGTAGAAATGGATAGCACGCTTTTGTATAGATTTTGACCGCATTTATGCATTAATGCCGTTTAGTAACCGGATACATTATCGAAAGCTTTCGAGCTGAAGATTATTCTCAGAAATGCGTCAAAACGAAGGCATCGAGTGGGAATTCCGCTTCATGAATAACTTAGTGTACGAGTTATTGCATCCACCTAGACTTCTTCCAGGAATCCAGCAATTGTACAGAGCTGATACAGTGGTACTAGAAAATCACCACATGCGACCCCACCCTATACCTGTGAAACCAATGCGAACGGACTTTAGCAGCCGAGTGATGCAGTCAAATGTGTATTTGAAATATTGAAATACTGTCGCGGTACACTTGGATCCTGCCAAGCTCCTGTAATCATTTTGGATGGAGAGCTACACCTCACTCAAGTGCTTTGAAGACTTTTCTCATCGAGGAGATCTCACTACCAGATCAAACTCTGAAGATCATAATGATCATTTATGATACGCTCTCTTTGTTTTCTTCACCCAATCCATCTTCTCACGTTTTGTACTTGAGGATGAAACATGTTAAAGGTACTGACCTCTGAGCAGATTTGATCATCTTTCACAGAAGACAGGTTCTTCGAACTTCTGATCCCAGTTGAGTTTCTTGCTCTGATATCGCTTTCATAGTATCTCCTGCTCGTGATATACTTACCAGTCTCCTTCAAATTCTGCGCCGTTGGATTAATGTCTTATAGCAAGGAAGTTGTAGCTATAGGTAATTGAATTTGGAAAGATGCCCTTGAGGAAAACTCTGTTTATCGTAAATTAATCATTCTTTCTCACAGTACCTAGGGAAGTAGAACTAAACTAAAGGAACACGCTCAGGTTTGCGAATAAAACAAGTTAAAGATAGTGAAGTGAGGGCCTACTGTTAGTGCAGTCTATATGCCTTTAGCATTATTTCAAGATCTTCATGCAAGCGAGCGACTAGCGAAGAAAGCCTTCTAAATTCATGATACGGCTCTCCAAACTTACGCCAGTCATCTACTCCTCCCTCTTTAGGTGTCACTTCAAGGTTAACGTCAAAAAAAGATTCTGCGACTTTACAATAAAACTTACGACAGTAAACATTGACCCGAACCTTGCCGGTCCAAAGTGAATTAACTCAGCGCCGCTTAGCGATGTCAACAAAGCCCCACTAGCCTTGTCGCAACACCATCGACACGACGACGCTACGGGGTACGCCTACTATAAAAGTCCACCTACCTAGGACTCACGATTTGTTGGGGTTTCATATTTCTTCTGTCGAGATCTTCGCACATCATACGCGCTCTTGATACGACAAGAACAAAAACACTAATCAATCCCGCCATCGTCATCATGGATCACCAAACCACTCTTCCCTCCTCGGGTATTACTACGCAGGAGGAGAAAACCGTAAGTTTCTCCGTTTACGGTGGTGGTACGATCTCACCTTGAAACGCATCCTAACCATGCCACCAGTCCCTGCCCCACGCCCTCTTCACCAAAACCAAAAGCATCCTCTTCAACGCCGCGCCACCCCTCACCGCCAGCGAGGAAGCCGAACTCGCTGATACAGTCAAGGCGATGAAGCAGGAGAAAGAGAGATTGAAGAGCGAAAATGCCGCCAAGAACGCCGAGCTCAAGACAGAAAAGAAGTATAACCGTGCGCTGAAAAAGGAGATCAAGAAGTGGGAGAAGGAGGAGAGGAAGCTGAAGAAGAGGCTACAGAAGAGGAGTGAGAGACAGGATAGGGAGATTGTGAGGTTGGCGGATGAGCTTGCGTCTCTCAATGGTCTTTGAGCTATCAAGGGCGTGCGGGAAGGAGGCAGAGATGCGTGCTGCGTATTATGGTATACACCGGATATGAAGTGTGCGGATGGTAGGCTTTGCTTTGATTCGGAATCAGGTTGCGATGTAGGCAGGTATATGCGATACTAATAGCAAATTTCTCTATTGGTAGAGTCAAAGACTATCTAATATAGTACATGAGAGTTTGCACTTTGTGATCTTTTTGAAACATTATTCGTGACATCCACCTCCTTCCCCGTCAAAGTGCCCAATATGTATTCACACAAGACGTAAACGAAACTCAAAAATGAGCTTATCATCCCATCCATCCTCAGTCTATAGACCATGCAGAGCCGCTTCCGCCCTCCGAGCGATCTTCGACATAAGGGTTTATCTAGAGTTACCAAATCATAGTAATCCCATCTGGTATAAGCTATATTATCACATTCAACATAAATTGTCTTCCTTTCCCCATTCCTCTTTTTTCAAGAACTCCCATTGATTTTCTTCTCTATCTCTGTCCTTTTGCTCCCTGACCGACTCGTTTCCTTCCTATCAAACCGTCGCGATTACTCTTATAACTTAACTTCATCACCCATGTATTTCGAAATCACACTAGCTTCAACTCTTAACAAGAATTCCTTGATCACAAGCACAAAATTAGCAGATACATTGCCATCCCGCCTCACGGCCCCATTCTATTCAGAACCACTCCCTCTCACCCAGCTACTTACGAATCAATAAGCCTAAAGTAAGGCAACGGAAGGCTCTTCTCGTCTCAGGACAGCTACTCTGTAATGTAGCTGAATGCGAAAAATTTGTTTCTCTCCTACCTCGCCATTTACGTTATTTCAATGTGTGAACCTTACTACTATATCTCGTTTCTCTTTTTAGGTAAGAAAAGAGGTACTTAGCCGCCCTGATTAGGTAAATAAAGGCAGTCGCGGACTTCTGTCAATCTGTGGCAAGAAGAGGGGTACCTAGAAATGCGCTCTCTCTCTATCTCTTTTCAAAGCTAGAGATCTAGAGCTTTGATTCGTATAATCGCAAGTAAGTAAATGTCGAGGAAATAGACCGCGGCGAGGATATCGGAGAATAGCTAAGTCGGGATAAAGAACGAAGAACGAAGAACAGAGCACGGATGTAGAAGAACGACGATAGCAAATGCAGCGATACCTATACGCAGTTTACGTAGTTTTGGAGAGAAGGTATCATACATGATGAGAGGAACAGGTTTTAATGACGCCCAAGAGAGTTTTGGACTTTTAGATGTCGTGGAACAATTTGAGGACTTTGATAACGTGTGGATTTGGTGACGTGAGAGAGTACTTTAGGTACGTACTGTAAGTTTTCTTTTATCTTGTGGTCGGTATTGTCTTGTAGGAGATGGTTTGGCTTACTGTAGCGTTATACTATGGGCTCATCTTCGCAGCAAGAGCTTTCTCGCCAAGTATAAACGCAAGTTTGAGAGAAGTAGGTTTGTTCAATAGGCGATTGAAAAGGTGAATTGCAAAATCCACGGAGGGAGGGTTATTGATTCGATGCCACCTAAGAGCTACATTTGGACTTGTTATTTCGATTTGTTGTTTCAGATAATTGGATATCTACTCGTCAATACCACCCCACTCCCCGTCATCAGCTGCCTTTTTCTCAAGCTCATCTCCGACGTTGCCCTCAGCTTCAAGTTGCGCCCTCCTCCTACTCCCTTGGATAGCTCCCTTCCTATTATTCTCCAACTTCCTCTCATATCCACTCTTAGTACTAATCTGCATCTTCCCCTTCCC
>JACBAH010006741.1:0-14188 GCA_014282315.1 Neospermospora avenae | reverse complement strand
TTTCAACTTTCCCATGCTCCCGGTAGACAAAAAAACCCATAGAGAAGCCAGATCACACCAGAACTCACCCTTTTCAGCTCAACGTAACACAACAATAATATTCCTGAAATCTTAACCGTTTAATACATTAATACAGTTTTATAAGCACTTTATAATGATCCAGATTTCATGACTTTTCATTCAGGGAGTCTCTGACTGTGTGGTAGTATTCGAGTGGGATATTCGAATACTAGCGTATATCCACCTTATCGTGACTAAATGCAAGACAATATACAGCGTATGCCGAAAGTGCATTAATAGCTCAACTGACTCTTAATAATTTTACTTTAAACTAATATATATCATATAGAATGATAAATTTGAGAATTTGATCTTTATAGCTTATTTCTACGATTTGTGGTTGTTGAGTAATTAATCTCTGAAAAGGGTGAGTTTTGGTATGTTTTCGGCTGACTGCGAGTTTTTTTGTCCACCAGGAGCCATGCCATGAATCTTCAAGTTCATGTCCTCTGCTAGATTTCTCCACTACCTGTTGGAAGTTGGAGGATTGGCTCCGGTGCATTCCTATTGGAATATGCCTGGCTAATACTTCTTAAAGCTTAGACCGTAAAATTCGACCGACCTCTACGGAATACAACTCCACCCATAATACTCCTGACCGGATGTGCATGTATGCGCATGTATGCAGATATAAAACACGCAGGGGTTGGGCTTGGAGTGCGTGAGGTATCCCCTTTTAATGTTCAATCTACGTGAGGTACAGCACTACATCCGCTTATGGCTCGTGACGTCTCGCTTGATGTATGAACGTACTTCCGTACTTGTGCGGTGCCATCTGTGGTGCTACAACATGTTCTGCGTACCGTGCATTGAAATGCATGTGCAAAAGTTTCTCTCCACACATGTCGAGCATTTACTACCTGATTGGACCGCCAGTAGATATGGCATTCTTAAATGCACGTTTGCTGTCCTTCATGCAAGCGGTGATATTAGCGTAGTTATTATCTGATCAGAGTGCGCCACAGCGCAAACTCTGTCCGCAATTATGTGAGCAGCCTGCGGAGATACCTCCGGGCACTGGCCACAGCATGCCTGCTGTAGAATGATCGGTAGGGACCGGCGCGAAATCCCAATTGGTCGAGTGCAATCCGCTACGACGACCCACTTTTCGCCATCCGGTTTGCCATGCGAAACTCTCTCGACCCCCGCCTTCTCTTTATCGTCTCCTAAATTCATGTGTAGCGAATAACTCCTGCTATCACAATGACCTGCTTTATGATAGCTAGTCGTGGCTGTTGAAATCCTGTTTATGACAAACAATTAAAAAGGGCTGCCAATTCGCGAGCCACCCCATGTAAGTCGTCGGATATACGGCAATAGAAGACATGGGCGGCTCAATTGGGACCCGGAATCTCCTTTCAAGTGGGAGCAGAATCTGGTTGGCTCATGCATTTTTGTGACCCTGTCGTTTTGAATCAGCTTGGATTGAGTCCTTGGACGACCGAACGAGCTTGCTAGGAAGATCACTTGCTTTTTGCCTTTACAAGCCGCAGCTACAACAGCAATCGGTGACCGCCGATCTGGAAACCAACGTGAGTAGGAGCCCTGGTTCTAGCCTTGGCAAACAAATCTTTTCGTTGTGGCTCAAGAAACATGTGTCATACTCTGCCAGTCGGAAAGTGGTATAAACTACCTTCTATCTCGGGCGATGCCAGCTACCCTCTGTCGCATGCGAGGCGGGGCAAAATGACGCCGTTATCCCATCAATTCCTCAGCCAGTCACTTCTGAAGCCTCCAATCTTTCTCCGCACTTTCCAATAACCATGCATGCAAATCTAGACAGGAAGCCAATCTTCTAAAGTGGACCGCAACGTTTTGTGTGCGCTGGGACAAACGCTAAAATGATCCCCCATGTAAAATTGTACTTCTAATCAAGCTGGTGACAAGTTTGGTTAGTATGATGTACCAACGTAACAATGTGGTGTTTGGATGAATAAGTGTAACCATAAGGGTCGGACTTGCGCAACTACCAGGCAGGTTTTCCCACAGCAGAAATAGGTTTACGTGTGGAGTATGAAATACTCGAAGAATCTGACCAAGTATAATAATCATTTGTCCCAAACCACCAGTTCTTCGCACCACCATCGCTATCAGTTCGATAGACGTAATCATCACAGCTACTGATCTGAAATCACAACTGCAGTAAATAGGTTGTGCCAGTACTCTTCTTATCCCAAATCTCATGGCTTAGGGTAGTGATATTCTTTTCTTTTTAGATCATGCTAGTTTTTCTTCATGCTAATAGACTTGTAGTTTCAATTATAACGATGATGGACGACGAAATTCCGAGTAAAACTATCCCGTTTGCCGAGCTTAGTACAGCTCTTAACGACCTTGGACTCGATCAATATGCGGATGTCTCGTGGCGAATGGTTTCCTGGACTGGGAGACGATAATAGAAATCACCGAAGATGATTTCACGGAATTAGGTTTCAGAGTGGGTGATCGCCGGAAGCTCCAACGCGCAATACGCGAACATAAAGGCGCAGGATCAGACAGAAGTATTTCTCTATCGTCCCAACAGCCAGAGAGAACGACCAGACAGTATCGACGGCACCCACGACCAGATTCTAACGCTCCAAGTCAAGCCTAAGACTGCTTACGTACTCTTCGGCGAGCATACTCGTATTGATCCGGCGCTTGAAAGCTTACCTTTCTCCGAACTTGCCAAAGAAATAGGAAAGCGTTAGAGAGAACTCTCTGATGAGGAAAAAGCCAGTCGTTGGGAGAATCCAGCTGCTGGGCGTTTACAAGATTACAAAAAAGAGCTCGAGCGTTACAAACAAACAGATAATTACCGGAGCTACCAGCTATACATTGACGAGTTCAAGAAGGGACGACAAAACGCAGAATTCACCACGCCACTGGACCACAAAGGCTCGTCCATTTCCGAAGTGGGATCAGCCATCCATCTTCCCAACCCCTCGAGCCGTAGAAGATCCACATCTATCCAACAAGAGAGTGCTGAGATGCTTAGTCCACTAACCTTTGATCAATTCAAGGTCGCTAGCCATTCGCACGACACAACGTCACCCATCCGATATGGGATGGAAGAAGTTCACTATATTATAAGCAGCCTCAACATGGATTTCGATGTAATCAGGGCTTCTCCATTTCCACCAGAGGATCAGACGGCAAATGCCGTTAATGCCTTTATCCATGGGAGTGGTTCACTTCTCTACTTGTGGGCTCCAGAGGAGGTGACCAATCTTGTAAAATCTGTTTATTACCCCGAAAGTGACTCGGCTTCAGTACGCGCAACTGAAGTTTTTGCAATGGCAACAGTTGGGAGCTACTGCGATGGGAATCCCAAGTTATCGGCATTTCAAGAGAGGTTCCTACAGATCTTCCTTTACATGATCTCCCAACTCTCTGATATGAGTGACCTCCGTCACATGCGAATTTTTGCTTGTCTGGCAGTATGCCGTTTCATGACGAGCATAGAAAGTGCAAGGAGACTCATGTGTGAGTGGTTGATGTTTTCTACATTTATTTGATGAGCTAACACGAGAAGTATCTGCCCTAAACATTGGGAGACAGGCATTTCTATTTTCATCCTTTCCGACCAACGTAACCGAAGAAGAAGCGCGCTACTGGTGGAATGTGTTTCGGAGTGTCATCTGCCTTGAAAGGTTTGCACAATCTACAGCCCTCAAAAGCCTGTTCTGTATACTTATATGGGTTCAGCTGGTTTGCCTTTAATACGAACCACGAGTCGCGGATTACTGAGACTGATTTAGCTCTACGTAGCTTTTCTTATATCCACTTGATTTTCTTGACAAATCCGTCATTACATGTGCCAGGAGTTCTGTGATTGAATAATCTAATAACCTTCTCATATTAACATCATACAGCTATATAAGCCTGCTAGTTCGCACCAGGGAGAAGAGCCTGGCGAACTGCAATATCGTGTTGGTGAGCTGGGGCAATTAGCCGCTTACATAGCGCTTGACCTGAAGACACAAAGTCAGCCAAGTCTTAAGCAGGCTCAACTCCATTTTGAACCCTACAAGAATGGCAGCGTACTCTACCACCATCGACAAAATTGAATCAACTCAGTATTGCCAATCCATTACCAATAAATTGGCAAACGAAGCGATCCCTTTTGCAGCTACATATCCTCTTTCTAGGCCTGTTCACCGAGCCGTACCGCTATTACTTGATTGATCTCGGGAGGTCTCGTATAGGCGATATCTCACTCGTGTCGGAAAGGATCGAGGCGCTGCAAGTGATTGAGGAGCAGTGCTTTATGGCAGCTCGACAATCCGCCCGAGTGGTTTCATTACTCCAAATCGATAATCTGATCCGATCCAGGTGTTGGGTTTCTGTGTACGTTACCTAGACTCAGGATTCACGGTACAACTTCTAATAAAGAACATTGTTGATAGATACACGTCCTTCACAGCCTGTTCCATACTTCTACTAAGCGCTTCGCAAAAACTACTCATACTCTCCGGGGGAGAAAGCAGCCTAGACCTTTCATATGCATCTTCTCATTTAGATGTCCTCTCGCTGTGCAGCTACGACAACAATACAACCAGAAACTTGTACATTCAACTTCAAGTCATTTTCAACGATATTAGAGAGATCGCAGGGTCACCAGTCTATCGTAGAATGGGTGACCTAAGTATCAAGGTTACAGACACATCAATCGTGTCGCCCTCGCATGAAGTTGCTGTTGCGGGTGCAGTCGAGGTTAGCAGGGATATTGTGGATGTCATCAAACGCATCATTGATGTACTGCAAGAACGCCTCAGTTTTTAGTTGCGAATGTCTTAGTACCCTCGCGAGGCAGAGGAATAATGGTATACCTTCTCAAGTTCTGTTCACCTCCCTCCAACCTCTCCAACGTCACATATCTCGGTCGTGTATTAGAACATTGAATGATCTTCCCGCATCCACTAACTCAATTGATCCGCAAAATTCCGCTTTCTCAATCCCTCTCTTGTGACCCACCTTAACTCGCAATTGACCTACACTAGGGGAAAGGAGGAAAGTTAAGTCATTCTAATTTCTGTCAGGTCTGGTCACGGGGCCGCTTGGAGAGACGTCCGGCGAAAGCGATTTGACAAGGACCTAGAGGAGCTCCATTACATCTGGCACGAACATGTAAAACATGTTCCATTCCAGAGCAGCAATTGAGATCGACGAAATGCTAGAAAGTTCAAGCGTGAAACGCTAGTATATGTTTGACGAAAGTCATCTCGAAAATTTCTTGGGATATAGGTTTTACCATGCTGGACACTTTGCACAGCAGGGGGATGCGTGTATATGCATTTCAAAAATCCAGACTGGGCAATTTGACTTCATGATTTGAAATTCTCTATTCTTCTACTTTCCATTGGCTTTTCTCTTCTTGCTTGCATGCTCCTCTTTAAATTCACCGGCATATGCCTTGAAGAAATCCACTGGCTCCTGTGGATGCTGTCCTGTAATATCGTGAAAAGCGCAGGTAGAGATATAGTTCGTCTTGCCCTCTTTCACCAGAGAGTAATACTCCAGCAAATACTGAATCTCGGAAGCATCGGAAGGTGTCTGCGCATGCAAGACCCGCTTCGCTTCAGCCCTACACATAAGTTCAGTATTGAAAGTTTAATCGCAGAGCTGTACATACTCGGCAATTTCTTCAAAGTGTATTTCTGTACCTAAAGCCTGTCTGGCCGCCTCTGCAAGCTCCTCTCCTGCTGCTAGCATAGGTCCTAATTTTATTAGCTGGATGTCTTCATTTCAAAGTCAGAGCTAACCTGTGAGAACGATGAGCTGGCCTCGGTGTTTATCGTCAAATCCATGCTTGCCTTTTCCTGAAAGAACGTGTGCGACAACGAGAGCGACGTCCTAGTTCGGTTAGCTCGTATTTTCTGCATCGTCCATTGGCGCCGTGGCCCTTCAACTTACCCCGAGCGCAATAGGTGCAAACTTGTGATTTGGTCCAATTGGCAGCGGCAGAAGTCCCTCTTTGAACTGTGGACTGTAGTTCAATAGGTTCTCTGCATAGAAACCGCCTCTATTCGTATATTTTAGTTGAAATTTGCGGCACAATGTACACGTGGACGGAACCACAGATCACTTACCGGACAACGACGGGAGAAGTGCCGGTTGGGGTCTTAACATCACCTTTCGCCTCCATTACCAGCTGTTCAATGTCGATGAACTCGCGGAGACGTGGCTGCTTCTTCGCATTCGCCATATCTGTACCTGCGGAGCTGACCAGGCAGACGTTTGGTATAGCTGCTTTCTTGCCAGCACCGACCAATTCCATTGTGATATCGTATTTGTCCTTGTGTGTTGGTGGAATGATGCACAACGTATCTGCACCCGATTCCTTCAGCGTGGCTGCCATGTCTTTCACCTTTCCTGGCTTGTGCGGGATGATTTTTATGCCTAGCTTTTGGAGCTCCTTGCATTTTGCGGACGTGGGGTGCATAGTGAGTCCACAAACAGAGTCGACCATGCTGGAGAACTTCCGGTCAGTGAGTAGCAGCTCGGCAATCAAGAAGCCGGTCTGTCCATCGACGGCTGAGATGCACACGTTCCGTAACATTGTTGTGGCTGGAAACAGGTTGTTTAGGAAGCTCTGTGATTCAATAGCAGTGATAGGATTTTAAGGTTCAATAAATGTGCGAGGAATCTCGATGTTCGATGTCAAGAGGAACGTTTGGGAGCTCAAGCAACACATAATAACATTGGGCAAATCATGCGTGACCGACTGCTACGCAGTGACGACACTCTCGTACGACCTCCACCTACATCATGATTGCAAGATTCACCTTCGCTTGAGGTGTGATGTTGGGCATGTTTCATACGCGAAGAAACGAGCTATGAGCATTTCCTCCGAAGACGGACTACTTGCTCCCTTTCAAAGGCTAACAGGGGCTGCCCATTCCCTGCACGTGCCAAATTCTGATCCGAGTACTGTACAGGGACGACAGGATCTTCCATGCGGGGTAGTGCCTAGCGAGCTCACGATAGATCAACAAATGAGATACCTCCACACGCCTAGCCCAACGCCTGCATACTGAAAATCGGCAAACATGGACAATCTCAAGGCCAGAATGTTATTGGTGGATTTGGTGCTCCGTAGAGTTCTGATCTGCACCTACTTAATGCGGCCCTGCCAACCAAACAAATCCAGAAAACCTACAGAAAATCCTAACTATCGATTCTGCCCTGTCGTCCGTCATATTATGGACCACCCGAAGGTCACCCTCGTTCAATCCTCACCAAGCTTTCTAGGATGCTCTCATAGACCTTTCCCATCTCTCACGGTTCCCGTGATGGTCATGATGTCTTATTGAACTGAGGCTATGTTACTTCCATCCTGGTAGCCGTCCTCTTGTGGTTATTTTCATTGTATCCAACGATCCTTGCACAGTGAACACAAGAGAAAAGATTGTGACCAAATCGTATCATTCCACATGCAGCAACATCGGCCACTTGTGGCCTGTTTGTTGTATCAAGTTCACTTCCTCGTTTAATAGCCTGTACAAATTTCGCACATCGGATACAGCGAAGGATTTCGCTCGCTGGATAGGAATATGTATCCATAGGATATCTTAGATTCTCAACGTAAAATACAGACGAGGATTTCGTAGAATGGTCGAATGATTTGGAACCCGGTTTTTCATCGAAGCTTTGGGAGGACATTGTATCGACAGGCGTAGATCATTGCGGCAGGAAGGAAACCTAAATTCGAGAATGTATCAGAATCTGATGAAAGTCTTAATGCCGTGTTGATGAATGCTTACACGCTATCGGCTTGCAACGAAAGGATACGATACGTCTGCAGTTAAATAATTAAAGGAGGACCCAGCTGTGGCAACCCTTTTACTTAAACTTGTCCAAGTCTGTCTAATCTGCTTGATTGATAACCGTGTCACAATGGCATGCTCAAGTTCTGCAGCTCAAAATGTAGTGGTAGTTTCCTTAGCCAAACTTCGATCGCACCAGGAGGTGGCTCCAGGCTGAAACACCGTCCCCTAAAACACAAAAAGGGTAGTGCGAGGACTAGACAAGGTTCCTACAGACTATTCCACTAGGGTTGTTATCCACATACTCCGAAAGTAGGTCAGGTTGATGGCTGAAAGGACCGCTATTCCTACTTTAGTATGCATATTGTGCCTGTGGTTGCCCAACAAGTGTGATTGATGCTTAGGACTGATTACGTCACATTAGTACCTATAATAGAACCAGAGGAATATCCTCGGTCTATTTATTCCCAAAAGACATTTTCGCTTGGACAAAAACGCTAACGATTCCCATCTCCGAGCACACAATTGATAAGATGTCAATGCCTACTCCTATGAAGACCGATAATTCGTCCCAGACTGATGGCCTAAATCTACCTAGAAACACGCTTCGCAATCATGCTTCACATGCGTCTGTATGTACTCAACGGCCAATTGAATCTGTGTCACCATGAGAGCTAATATTGGCGTGCCTGTAGGATGATGCAAACAGTGAGTAAGGGCGATTCGTGCATGTCCGAAATTCTTACTGAAATTCTTCAAGAAAAGATAAGCCTTGAGCAATGGGAAGAGATTTTGAAACGTCTGGGATACGACAACACTCGATCTGAGATTAAAACCATGTTTAATGACATAAAACCTTGCGACAAGGATGCGATTGAGATAGATGGCAAGTACTTGCCTGACCCTGACTAAATTGGTTTTTGAAGTTGGGTTTTCACTAATTTGTAGGGATCTAGATTTCGTATCTGCCCTTGATTCGAAGGTACCAGACGAGGCATCTGAAACTGAGATAGCCTGGGCTTTCGAAGTGTTTGATCGAGAAAAGTCTGGTCAGATTACATCTGATGGGTTGTGTTCATTTTAGGACAAAGAATTAACAAGGATCAGCTGAGTGCAATCTTCAAGGAGGCGGATCTTGACGGTGACGGAGTAATCAATTGTGAGTCTAGTCTTTGCCATTAACGTTATATTTGCTGACTGCAAGATCCTCTCTAGATGATGACTTTTACCATCTTGTAAAGCGCAAGGAGAGGCGTCCGATGTAGCTCCGGAGAGCGGGCAGGTTTGGTTTACAGATGCAACCACAGATTGCAGCTTCCATGAATGGATCACAAGCTAGATATTTTAAAATTGCCAGCATACGCTGCTTAGTATTTCGAGATTGGAAACTGGAATTTCATGGTTTTTCTCTTCGCATACCCTACTCCTAGATAATCTCCACCAGGATCGTGGCATGAGTACGGGTGTAAAACGAGGAGCGAGCACGTGCAATGACTTTGCGGGTTCGCTCTCCACCGAGAAGGCTGTTTTCGTGGGCGTGATCCCCGAAACCAAGGGGATGCAGGGGGGCAATTCAATCAATAGACACGCTAAGTTCCAGTATGCCGGAGCCATGAGGGGAGAAATGTCATGGAGAATTATCGAAGACCAGGGCTTGCATGGTGAACTACAGGTGATATCTGCAATATGACGACAGGGCTGATATGAAATACTCAAGTCTTTCCATCGAGCTCACACATCACGCTAGGGCGTATAACCGAGTTGTCCAGCTATGTTTGCTCTGTACGACCCTGTTTTCTTTCAGAGCTTGATAGTCCAGCATCGAGTGTAGATCACGATAGTACGGAAGACAGCTCCGTCCACAGGGTTACAAGTAATCGCCTTTGGCATACGTATGCTTGCAGATCTACACCATGCAGGTATTAGGATTGGCGTGCGGAGGTGTCTCCTTTGTTGATCCATCTAGCCAAGGGCCTTACTGTATGAAAGGGGGTGAAGAGTGGATCTTGTAAACCGTGGTAAATCACAAGGTGATATTCCCACAATTTTCCTGTACAGGTATAATGCTGTACAGGACCCACTTCTACTTCCTTTCGTACGGAAGTACTTCCGTATAGCCAACCAAGCATTCATTCACGTCTCTCGACGTCAAGCTTGATTGTGCAGCATGCATGTAGACTTTCTGCGGTCCTAAAAATGCTCTGTATACAATGCAGTGCAACAGATGCAACCTCCCTTCCCCTCGCGCATCCGGACAATTGGCTCCGCGGCACTAGAGGACCTGTTGACTGACTGATTGGATTGCCACTAAGGATGGGATTTTTCGAAATGCATGATAACCGCTCCCCACCCGAGCCGCATGCCAAGCCTGCTTAGTAGCTGTTCATAGCGTGCGGCAGCGGCAGGGTCGACCCTTATCCACATTTTGAATTCGCTACGGCATCAGTGTTCAGACGGTGACGACTAGCTAGGGAACGACAAATCGTCGAGCTCTAAATGACCTATCTTGGTTGCAAGACTGCTTGCCCGCTTTTCCATTGGCTCTGACTCCTTATACAGACTTCCAGCTCTGGTACCGTAAACTCCAATAGAAAAATAAATCGCGACCGCGTCAGTCGCTCACTCTCTGACAATTGATCCCTTTATACACAGCCTACATGCCCACGCTGTTACCACTTCTTCCTGTCTCCTAGCCCTTGAGAGGCTTCATACACTATTAGGTTAGCCCAGAACTGTAGTTATATATGAAGGGTAAGAAAGAAACTCTTGCGTCAATGATGCGAGTGTTGAGCAACAAGTATGGCTAAAACGGTCCATCACTGGCCTCGAGACTTGCGCGTCAGCATTGCACCTTCATCCTTTGCGCCAAATTCCGGTCCAAAACTATTTGGAAGGTCCTCCGAATAGTCCCGCTTTCTCTACACACTGGCACGCAAGCGCTTTCATATATCAGCTGGTCAGACCACCTTTCCTCCCAGGAAGTCTTGAGGTAGGTCCTCCTCGGGCTTTACTCCAAGAGGAAACGATAGACCATCAAAGCTACTGTCGGCGACAGTGCGAGCCATGACCGCAGCAGATCAACAGCAACTTTGGCGACCAAAACAACACAGCCTTCACTTTTGACAACGCAGTAACTGTTCAATCAGCTGCTTTGGGCTCAAACATCCTTGATCTTCACACAAATTCTCAATTTTGCTTCCAACCCCAACATCTGTATTTTAGTATCTGCGGTCTCTTGCCACGTTCACAGACAATCACCACAATGGAATACGAGACAGGTTTCGAGTATGCGGGCAACCTGCCCAAGGGCAACTCATGTTTGGACAACCTCTTTCTCGCGCCAAGTATCTTCAGTGCTCCTGACTACGACTTCAGCCACATCCTGGAATTCTCCTCCAGTTAGGGAGTCGCAGATGAGTATGCTTGATTTGCATGTTAATCCACAACTAGTCAGAGCGGAGATGCCGGGTTATTACGTTAGCGACAGCGAGTATTTCCCAGCTTTCCCAGCGAGAACATCTCGAATCCCATGCATAACGGCGAGCGCAATAGCCCCAGTAGCTCTGCCCATAGCTAAGTTCAGCAATTTTACAGCAAACAAGACTCCACAGTCCGGACTTGTACAAAGTTAGATAGAGCCACAATCAGACATATTGGCAGCACAACAGGACGCCGATATATAACACGGTGAAATTTACACTACTCATGTCGCAGGCCAAAGGAGAGCTGAACGAGTTATATATTGTCCTAGTTCAGGTGGAGAGCCTGTGCCAAAGAAGCGACGTGGTGCCGGAAAAAAGTTACGAACGGAGCAAGAACTGGCAATCAGGAGGAAGAAACACACCTGCAACGGAACAAAGAAGCTGCACAGAAGTGTCACCAGAAGAAGAGGGTCTTGGATGAAGAGACAAAAGAGAAGGTGTTCAAGGAACGACAGAAGAATCTCGTCATTTGGAATCAAGTCGCGTTAGCACAAGATGGATTAGACTCTTTACAGACTTTTGCCCTTGGTATAGAGCATCATTGCTACTCCGATGATCATAAAACATTAGCCAAGACTGCCCTAGAGACGATCATGAAGATAGCTACCAAGCTGCAGGACTCAATTGACGTTTGTAATCACAGGCGAGCCCATATCTCCCAAGGACTCGTCATGCAAAGGTCGTTTAGCGGCTATGCTCAGCAAGATTCCATACGGGAAGTTCCAGGATCCACACACGATAGACAAACTCCCGCAATGTCACCACAGACCTCAACCGTGTTCTCAGAGCAAATGCAAAGACTGATACGTGCGCATCCTCTGAACCTCCGCCGTCTCCCTGCCTCAAGTGTTGAATCTTCCACATAAGCTTGAGACTGCCTCATGATTACAGGCTCCTGCTCTGACACTTTGAGATTGAAGAGGTTTCTTCTGGAAGCGGGGACATGTATCTCCTAGTATTCAGATGGGTAACCTAAAATGGACGCTTCCTAAAAGATGGCTCACAATTCATGGGATGCTAAATTGATACCACCAAAATTGACGGATCCCAAAACACTCCCGAAAACATTGACGCCCGATTATGATGCCTCCAGAAACTGATGGATTACAAAACGCCTTCTAAAATGGATGGCTCCCAATTCGTTACCTCAAAAACCTGATGGTTACCACCCCGCCCATGATCCCCAGTAGTTTTGAGTCACCTTGGGTAAGTCGACTGCTGAACAGTCAAGACAACCCACGGATACTCTAGTTTGTCCACACTCTCACAAATTCTCTCCTCTTTACGGTTGTTCAATACGATATCCACCTCAAATTGCGACACAATTATTGACGTACATCTTGTACCTACGATTGAGAAACCACAACGAATCAATACACCAGAGCACCCATCACCCTCTCGTGGAGTAGTACCAAGACCGAAGAAGAGGAGATCATCTCCTTCAGAGACGCACCGTGGAACGAAAAATTCCAATATTAATACACCTCTAGCGTCGACTGTCGAAGCCAAAACCTTACCACACAGTCAGGCACTGGTACCAAGTACTGAAGCTATTGGGACGCCCGATACGATCTTGGATTCACCGTGGGATCATTACCGACAAGTCTTCGAGCTCAGTCTTGGTAGCTTTGTTATGGTTGTTTCCGAGAAGACAACTTACGATCTCTTTACGATGAAGCACTTTCAAAATGCTGACGAAGTCCGCCTGCTACAGTCTATTGGCCACAGAAACTTGCATCAAATGCTGGAATGTTTCCGCCACAACGATACTTACCTTGCGGTGTTTGGCTACGATCCCATCTCACTTGCACATATCGCATGCTACCCCCCTTTCCTGACCGAGCTTCAACTGGCGGCCATAGTAGGGCAGGTGAGGAATATCACCTGGTCTTTCAAATTTCATTGCTGACTGCAAAAGATCCTCGACGGGTTGTTGTATATTGCTACGAATCGCTTAGAACCGAGCCCTTACAGATTCTCAAACATTCTTCTCGACGCTGATGGTACTGTTAAAATAAGTAAGTTGGAAATGGATGTATTGGAACCTGTACTTATGCATTGAATAGCAAGTCACAGCTCTTGTAGATCGATTGCATCGAAACAAGACCTGAAGGCTTTAGGATACGTAACCATGGAACTCATGCAGAAATACCCTAACAGCAGTGGGTCTATCGGTTTGGAGAACTTCGAACACTGGCCCTCTGATGGTAATGCGGTTGGATTTTTAGCCACGACCACGTCAGCCACTTCACTTGAACAGCTCTTTTCCGTAGGTAGATCTAATCGTCTGAAAATTGGTTGCTGACAATCGTAGCATCCGCTCTTAGATTGTGATTGGAGGGATGAGGATCTCAAATGGATAGTGGCACTTGCGGCAGTCACTACCCACCGAGGATGGCGTTATGAATAGGGTCAAACCTGCTCTTGATTTATAAGTTATCACTACACATTTGTATAATGACATGTTTAGGAGATAGAAAGCCGTAGACTATCTCGGGCATTCCATATCCTTAAGTTCTATTGCTCTGTGGGACATGTGATAATTCTATGCAATGCTTACCATTCCGTCACCATTCAGTCGAAGTCGAATTCCCATTTCAACGTCACGCGCAATGCCAA
This sequence comes from Neospermospora avenae, assembly GCA_014282315.1. Taxonomy (NCBI): domain Eukaryota; kingdom Fungi; phylum Ascomycota; class Leotiomycetes; order Helotiales; family Ploettnerulaceae; genus Neospermospora; species Neospermospora avenae. The sequence goes on along the minus strand of JACBAH010006741.1, from coordinate 279 downwards.
TTGTCTAAATAGGGCTTCAATTTTGCGAAACGGGTTTGTTGGGGTCTGATTACTGAGGCTGGAGAGTGGCTGCGACGTCACATAAGATCAGCGATGTGAGAGTTCTATTTTTTATGTACCCCGCAGAGACTACTTGTTCCATCTTTTTCGCTCTTGCACCAGTACATCATTGTCATCACAGTTCTATGAGCACCTATTGAGCGTTCCCTTTCTTCACATCTTCTCCACCCTAACTTCTTATGTATTTCCGCATAATGGGAAAGAGGACAAAGGGAAAAA
>JACBAH010006740.1:0-14178 GCA_014282315.1 Neospermospora avenae | reverse complement strand
AGGGGGATCAGTGTTTGGTTGAGAAGAGGAGGTGAGACAGCTGAGAAAGGGGGATTTTACATCGGCGGGCCCTCCCATGAACTCCTTGATGTACTTGAATTGCGCAGGTGTCTTCGGCGGGTAGTTCGCTAGATCGGCAGGGGAGTCGCCGAACCAATCTGGCATGAAGACCTTGAAGTCTCCTGCTGTGTCGGGGATGGCTGGGTAGCCTGTTGCTAAGATATCAGCACCGCGAATGGTCTGGATGAACTCGCCGAAGACCTGGTTGGTGTTAGCCTTGGTCTCATTTGGCCAATGGCGATAGCATAAAAGATCTGTTGTGATGTGAGATAGAAGAGCTTGGGGAAGTTACGTCGTAGATGAGGACGATGCCTCGTTTGGCGTCTGAGGGTCCAGTCTCATCTGTATATACCATTAGGATTGAGGTCGATCTAAGAAAAATCTGCCGGGGTTTCATTACAAGTTCGGAGACCGTTATGAGTTACATGTGTGCCTTTGGGTTCATAGTTATAGCCACCACGAAGCACGACTGGCGGTTGCGTACAGCATGCTCGGCTTTGCGTTTGCATCTTGTCGGAATGACTGGGTTTGAGAAGGGAAGAACTCGAAAATAGGTGATTATCAAGACTTCTAATGCAAACCTGGTATTGTACTGGGCCACTTTGAATATTTTGAAGTTGAAGGTCCCAATGCGAACGGAGAGGACTCTAATATATCTGCGAAGGAGAACTTCTTTGTGTCCCCTACAGTCAATGACCGCGGTGACTCAGGTCCACCGACGAACCAGTCAAGCATTGCATTTGAAGATTCAAATCCCGAGATATGGACATACGCACTTGGGTTAGAAAGGATATTGGATGTATACTGATCTTTGTACGTCGCCAAGCGCGCCCGCATGCACGACATACCCACCACTCAATTGCAGGTGTGAAGGAATTTTAGCATGAATATGCTGTCTCCGGCGTGCAGTTGCCAATTGAACCACTGCAGGAGCTGAGTAATCAACATGGAGCTGTTATATGCGGGGTTGTATGATGATGCGGAGGGGTGCGTGAGGTACGAGGAAGAGTAATCAAGACTTGTCAGCTTACACATGAAACGTCCTGTTTGGGTCCAATTTGCGGCATCAAGACCTGCTTCCGCGCACCATGAGGAGAGAAATTTCTTACAAAAAAACGTTGATGGAGAATATTCTCCATGAGATCAATGATCTAGTCGATCATTGCATTGCGACGTCCATAATTGACTTGTCTGAGGATGCATCAGCAGGAGGAAGCTTCAGGAAGATTTGTCGACACTAAAATCGCATTTTAGTCGCTGGAGAACAACGAAAGCTCTGCATATGATATAATTCTAATCTCATCATGTATTGGTATGGCAGATGTTGCTCACTTTTGACCAAAGCTACAGAAAATGTTGGCAGATAGAAGCTCTATTTACTGGACCCACATATTTGGCGAAAATAAGCGACCCAGCACTGGGATTCCATTGTTGGGTCCAGACACTCATTAGCTCTGATCACTGTGTATGGCAGAGTTCGATTAGTCTTTCTCACAATTAGAGTCCTGGAAATATCTGGAATGATTTCATATCCTTGAATCAGCGGAATATTGTAGACTCCAAAGAACTCTTAGGGTTTGGAGTCGCCCTTCGAAAGTGAAGCGCAGGTCGCTGACTATCCCACCTGGGGCAGCTTTGGGTCTGAGGTCATATACCTCTATATATGACAGTATTGCGAACCTTTGGTTTGGTTCATTTAAAATTCAATGCTTTCTTGACCCGATATGATCTTGTTCTTCGATGTCTTGATAGGTGCGAACATCTACTAACGCGCATTGCTGTTAAATCCGAGACCGGAGAATGATGAGCACTTCAAATCAAACGAATAGTAGAAGGTGTTACACAGATCGCGATCAGACGAACAAATAAACAATGAAGCCAAGCGGGCCAGGTAACCAGAATGATAATCCATAGGTAATCAGCTAATTAGCAGCCAACAAATCAGAAATCATACAAGCATATTATTACAAGCACTCTACATGCAGAACTAAAAGAAAACAACACAAGGAGAGTTCCAGCCTTGATCGTTGTCATTTATATTTGGTATATTGAGTGATTGGCTCATTTTCTTGCGGGGCTTCACCAGCAGACTTGTGTGCGCCTTCAACCCACTTTCAGATCGCTGGTATGGGTTTACTCCGTTATTACTTCCAGCGGACGATACCAGGAGACAGCCCATCTTTTTCTCAGACTCCCCGGCGTATCAAATACCATTCAAGCTCCTGTGAGACGATCTCCGACACCCTGCATGAGTTCCTGTGGCTAGCTGCATCAGCAAGCCGCCACTACCACAAAAACAAAAATAGACCAAGTGCAAGCCCCCGACTCGTCAAGCCGCCAGAAACGAAGTTCCGTTGTTATCGGCTCGGAGACCCTTGATTCTCTGCGTTCGGTTCAGCATAGTAATAGGTCGAGCTCGCTCCTACAAATGTTGTTGAGTCACCATTGGTAGCAAGCCAGTCGTTGCGCTGCTGCTCAGGGATCGGGTAATATCCACTAAGTCCCTGCTGGGTTATTTCCGCGACGCTGTAGTTTGTTTGATCTTGGTATAAGCCGCTGTTTCCTGTGTAGGTACCCGATGTAGCAGTAAATTGATTATTCGCAGCTAGAGCGCCGCTGTGGTATTGTCGATAACCAGTATAGCCAGTATTATTGGAATTGATATCATAATGTGTGTCTGATGTCAAGACGATGGAAACATTGCTGACAGCAAACTGGGTTGCCTGTTTGTAGGCTGTGCTTGAGACATCAACGCCCCCTGGGATGTTGTGCATCGTATCGGGGTTGTCCCGCATATTGACGTTAAGGCCAATTGGTGGTGGTGAGCTACACTTCCATCAGTTTACCTTCAGATAGTTGAGTATCTCTTGCTTGCCTCGAGCTTCCATATTCACAAATCACTGGTGGATATCTTCTCGAACAGTTGTTGCATGGGCGATCTTTGGCCTGGTTACACTGAAGGTTGTGTTAATCAAAGGTTCTTTTAAATCTAGGAAGCGTTCGTACTCTCTGCTTCCTCCTGCGACATTCAGTGCAGGAGGTAAATGTCCTCTGTCGGGGTGGGAGAGAGGGGCTGGAAGTGAACATTTTGCAATGCCGACACAGGAATTTTGAGTGAGAAATATTTGAACAACAGGAGTGAGAGTGATGGCGACGTAACCCCAGATATTTGCGCCGGTCGACACATATTTTAATAGAAAAGCCGCTGAGACGTGCAGCTGTAGGAGTCAGTAGGGCTGACGAATTGGAAAAAGTATTTTGCGCCTCCAAAGGTCCACAGAGGGAAGCTGAATGCTAAATCTTGCACAAACCAGACTCTGCCAATGAATTGTACGCTTCAGGGTATACTCTTGTCGCAGGATCTGAGTACTGTTCGCCATTGCGCCCCATCAATACAGAGTGGGTCCAATTCCCATCTGATTTGCAAGTCTCGTTCCTTCTTTGAATGATTCATCTGTATATGTTGCAGGTTTCGCAATGCGAATTCTGGGCAACAATGATTGAAAGCTCTTCTAAAAATTGAGCTCTTCACAATTTGACTTGATGCTCGGCGGCGGTCCATCGTATCCAGAGAGACAAGAGCTATTTTACCAAACATGCTCGCCAAGGGCTGATCATGATGACCCTAATGGTGTTTAGGCAGCTGAAGATATTGAAGAACATCTGCTTGAATGACAGCCGTTTCCCCGATCTTCCCGCTGACAATTCAGTGCTCGAGCGCAGCATAGATCTTTTAGACAGGACTTTTTGAGCCACAGCGGCTATCTATCTCTACTCAATCATTCGGCGACCGTCGACTTTACTATAGAGGCTTCATCCAAGTTAGTATACGCACTCCAATGGATCTTGGCTGTGTTCATTTGATCTTTTGTAACGTTGCACGCTAGAGCACGGCGCCTGGTCATCGTATTGGTCTTGAGCGCACAACAGCACATTCCTTCACCTTGAGTATTTGTGTCACCTTTTGAAGATGTAGAGGAATGTCTATACTAGAATTCTGTACAAACATGGGGAAGCTCCGTCCTCTTTTAGCAACAAAAGTACCGACTCGCTAGGCTGGTGGATGCGAAGCCTACCCAGATCAAATCAACCAGAATAATGGCGAGTCACAACGAATTCCGAGGATCCCTCTGCATCCTTCAACTGATTTCTCGGAACTACTAGAATAAGTATAGGTTATTTTTGGCTTCTGTCGCTCAATCACGCCGAGTCTGGCTGTGGCTTACCTTACGCCCATTAGTACTATGACTTAAACCTCATCAAACGCTTGGTCGGCCATGTGGCTGAACGTGTCCCTATCTCAATGGTCAATAATCATCGCACCGTACCTAACTTCTGATACCGGAAGAGACGTAATTCCTACAACGTGTCTCTGAAATGGAGCGCCACCCACGGGGATTTCCAACCAGCCCGATGGCTAAATCTTTGCACTGCGAAAACGATTCCGATCTTAGCTACACTGTCACGTTAGCCCTACTTTTGGAAATAGAGGAACTTCAGCATTAAATCTCGGTCGGACAGTAATGGCTAGCGTTCGTTTGGAGTGTCCATGGACTCGACGATACACTGGGTGTAGCTCAAAGTCTAGACGATGGTTGGTTGTAGTTCTGACCTGTATCTCCGACCTGGATCGGAGTCAATTTGAGCTCCTCATGACAGAGGCACATACCAACAAGTCTCTTCTTTACGATTCAGCCACTGAGTTGAAATCGCAAAGTATCCTAGTCAGCCTGAATTCAAGGGCTTGCAGATCCGGAAAGACTTCGAAGGAGACATTGCAAGCGCTTATTTGACACACCAAAACCTACAGATCGGTTCCTTCACAAGATTCTTGCCTACGAGTTGTACTATAAATTAATACACAGATGACTTGGTAGAAAGCCACCGACAGATCCCCAGCCAAGAAACTCTGTACAACACGACCTGGGGTTCGAGGGCCAGGGAATTACCTGATACCTGAAATTAACATTATATTTTCAAAATGAAGCGCGGCATTGGGGTTTTACGTAAATTTACTCCATAACAGCCGAGTGATTCAGAGTCTACTGGCAGTAGATCGCAAGGATATGTCTCTATTACTGTCTGCAACAGGTAATATTCATCCAAATCAGGGTTCACCTATACAAGAGAACTACCCTGTTCAGAATCGCAAGCTAATAGACTCGGACTTTGAGATAAGTCTACATCATTGATGTGTCAGGAACTAACTGATTGCTTAGAAAATTATCCAGCTGCCTGGCTTATGCATTCTTGAATTTTGCTCATTGGACTCTGGAGCCTAGGGCTGAAGTAGGCGATATAGCTTCGTAAGGGGTGGTGCAAGATAACCATGACTGGCCATAGTTGAACCGCAAAATAGTCCAATTAAATAGACATACTAATACCTTATAGGAGTCTTTCGATCTTGGATGCAGCTAGTACGAAGATGGGTCTATTGAAGGCTAGCGGATGGGGAGTGCCTTCGCCATCAAGTTGGCTGCCTGTATAGGTTAAAATACCAATGAGACGCCTTAAATGCAGGTATACCTCGGTAATGAACAGATACACAAGAGCTTCAATGAAGGCCCTGGATAGCAAATAAGCAGGCAGGTTGTCAGAACATAAGGAATCGTAGAAAATGGTGAGACAGAATTCGAGCTCTCGCTTACCCGAACGTCAAATGAGTTTCAAGCAATTTCGCGATATTCTTTATCCTTCTATGATCCGAGATTCGATAGTGTTTAGTAGCTGCTTTGTTATTTCAGATTGATTCAACATAATGAGATTTGTCTCTGACCATTACCGTTTATTGACAGTCTGAATGCGTCTATGATTGTTTTGAAGATCTTTCAGAGAACAAAATCAATACAATCGTCTCATTGTAAGTAAGCTTTGAGACTGGCGTGAGCTCAGTAACAGCTTTTCCATCCTTATAGGAGACGAGGAGATATTTCATGATACTTTTCATGGAAACATTGTGCGATGGAGAGGTTGTAAATACTTAGGTTACTGTAGTATAATTGAACGAATGTGACCGAGTGTCGTGCAGAAAATGAGAGAAAGAGTAGATAAGACGAAGTGATGACTGAAGATGAGCTCGTACACATGGATGACGGTAACAGTTGCAAAACCAAAGTCTCGTACTTACAAAGTCCCCTTTCCTGATATTCGCACGTGACTGAAGCTACTTATCATCGATAACCTAATTTTAGCTACAAATACTGGCTTGTGGGATTGTGAATAAGCACCTCGTTCTTCCGCTTCCGGAAATTAAGCATCATTCAGTTTTCTTCCTAAAATCTTTGATACTCGTGTGAACGCAAATCATGGCAGTTTGTGTTAACAGTATTATCATGATTTCAGGCTCGTATAGGCTCGTATTGATGACTCGTAGAACATACCCTAACCATTGTTCTTCCGTGCGTACATTCTGGCCCTTCAAGACTTTCTCATCCTTTCCAAGCTGTCTTTCTTCTTCCCAGATCACTTGAGAAATTTGGGTTCAAAGTCGTACTTTACTCCTTTCTTGCTCTCGTCTGCTAAGCGTGGTTTCACGCTCATTTATCTTATTGGTTTAGCTTGTGCTGCCATGCCGCAAATTTCTCACCTCTTGTAGGGCACTACCAGCGCCACCACGAGGGTTGATCTCATGTCTTGATCGGAATCTCACAATCTCTCCTCGCTTATCTTGGCGACAAAAAGTCTTTGTTTGAAGGAAATAAACAAGAGATCGAGGGCAGGGCAATCTTGAATTATTGTCAGTACAATATTCCAGCTTGATTTTTGAGAGGTACCTGGGGCTTATCGGTTGGTTCGAAAATGGAGTATCCAAGGATTGTTTGACACTTTTGCATACCTTCATGCAGCGCAGCTTGACTCCAAGACAAATTCACAATGGTTAAAGGTACTGCAGCTCTTTGTATGCAGGAGGCTGCCATGCCGGTTGTATGCACACACGTACCGTACGTGGCACGGGTGCCAAAGATGCAATTTTTGCAGAACAGCTTTCCACCTTCCGTTCAGAGGTCGGCCGTAGATGTCAAATGTCTTTCACTGTTTTGCTTATTTCTCCTTTGCATGGGTTCTTCCAGTTACGTGCTCCACTTTGCGACTGTTCTTAGGATTATTATCAAGACCAGCGGGACACCTTATTCGGTGAACATTTTTGATTCTTTATCAGTGCATCTACTTTAAACTCTGGGTTTCAATCTGTCGTACGAGTCTCTTACGTTATACTGTTCACGAAATGACTACTGTCGTCACTAATTGGCCATCAATATCCCTGAACCTCCTTATCGGATCTCAGCCGCCCCCAGACAAGCAGCAAGCTTCATTTACCAGAGATCGCTTATCTTGGATTTCTTCGAGCATCTTCGCATGATTCCAAGCGAGTACCGAACCTGACTTCCTCATTTGATGGCCTAAGTATACGCGAATGATGGTTGGATAGGGATCGAACCAGAAATCTCAGGTAAGTGTACGGTAAGGGCGAAGCTCATGCAGAGAAGATACCAAACCATTTTACTACCCCTGGATAGATTCGTGATTTTCCTTATCTGCACCAGCAGCACATCGATGTGGCAGGTGGACAGGGCATGAGTGCTCACACAAGATCTCTGATTCCCTCGATGAGAAATAATTTCCAGTAGAACACTTACACACTCTAATCCAAGTACCAAGAGTTGTGAAAATCCAAGTGATACGACAGCGACCCTCGGAAGCCAATAATAACTTCAGAATGGTCGAAGGGCATGACTTCGAAGATGGCAGCAAGAAAGGCTGCATCACCCGGGAGGAGAAAGTCAGCAAGGCGCACGCTATACTAGGCATGGAGGAAGGGGATACGGCTTTAATCTCAGCAGACGATCAACTTCTCGCCAAACTGGGATACAGGGCAGAGCTTAAAAGAGAGTTTTCGTACCTTACAGCCTTCGGACAAAGCTTTGGTGCTATGGGTATTGCACCTGCAATTGCAGAATCTATCGTCTTCTCGCTTGGATCAGGCGGCTCTGTGGGAATGGTCTGGACATATTTGGCAGGTTGTTTGTTTCTGATTCCTGTTGCTGCTAGTCTGGGAGAGCTGGGAAGTGCAATGCCTACAGCAGGTGGGATTTATTACGTGGGTGCCTCCTCCAATCCAGTTCAGAGAACTTTATGCCGAAACATTTTCCTGATATTACGATCAGTGGGTCGCGCGACTTACACCTCCACGTCAAAGGGCCTTCGTGTGCTGGTTGGCGGGATATATGAATGTTCTTGGATACATATCTATATACGCTTCGACAATCTATGCTGCGACATTGATCTTAGGAGCTATCATCGCAATAGGTAGCGACGGGACATGGTTTGCTAACAAATACCATAATTATGGAATGTTTGCAGCCACGACCATTCTTACGTTTGGCATGACCTGTGTATCCTCTGCAACTCTCTCAAAGCTTAACGCCTTCTACATCTTTGTACAATTCGCTATGCTCCTCTCACTCATAATAGCTCTCGCAGCGAAAACACCTAGCGAATACAAGAACAGCGCGCACTTCGTGTTCGCTGATTTCGAGAACACCGGTATGCAATTCTCGCCGCAAAATAATTCAAAAGCCAAGGTCTCGGATTCGAGTCCCACGATATTTTACTGCTGTCCCTACATGAGAACGTACTGATACTTTAATAGGATTCTGGCCTAACAACGGATGGGCGTTCATGCTGAGTTTCTTAACCCCTGTGTGGGTTGTGTCTGGATTTGAAAGCGCCGCAACAATTGCGGAGGAAGCAAGTAATGCGGCAAAGGCCGTTCCTTTTGCCATGATTTCATCTTTGGTAGTGGCAACCATCACGGGATGGGCCGTGATAATCACAATTGCTTTCTGCATGGGAACAGGAGTCATTGATATCGTGGAAACTCCTCTTGGTCAGCCATTCGCTCAAATTGCATTCAACAGTTTGGGGAAGAATGGAAGCATAGCGCTATTGGTATTTCTGTGGTTCAGTTCTGTCTGCAATTGCTCGATTTTAATGGTTGCGGCATCTAGAGAGACTTTTGCTTTTGCCAGAGGTGAGTTCTATCTCAACGTTCGTGAGACTTGGTAGTAACATAACTCAGATCATGGCCTCCCGTTCTCTGGTTTCCTCCGAAAACTCTCTGCAAACAAGACACCTGCGCGAGCAGTCGGCTTCGTCGCCGTCTGCACCCTCGTCGAAGGCCTTCTCATGTTCGTCAATACTATCGCGATCAACTCGATTTTCAATCTCGCTATCATGGGTTTATATTTCGCATACTGCATGCCCCTCATTTCGCGCCTCTGCTTTGGCCACTTCGCCCCCGGCGTATTCTACATGGGAAACACTATTTCCGTGATATCAGCAATCTACTCAGTCGTTTGGATGACGTTTATCTTCATCCTACTGCTCTTCCCTATCTATCCTAGCCCGAATGCACAAGAGATGAATTACGCTGTCGCGGTACTTGGATTCGTGCTAGTGTTCTGCGTGGCCTATTATTATTTCCCGAAGTACGGAGGGAAGACGTTCTTTACTGGTCCAGTCAGGACCATCGACGAGATTCTGGAAGAAAGTCCCGAGGTTAGAGCGGCGGTTGAGCAAAAGATTGAGAAGGATAGGAAAGCCGCAATGTCAGGCACAACAGAGAAGGGGGGGTTATGAAAGGATACGACTTCAAGCATTTCGTGCGCAAATCAGTCTGATTACATATATCTGCTACAAGCGGTGATTGAATGTCACCTGTATCTTTGAGCGTCGCCAAATTTGTCTTCCTGAGCAAAATAAATAGCTTGTATGCTGCGAATTCCTTGACTTGGTCGGACCTCGTCATGGTTACTTACACATTTCTTCTCTTAGAAGTCAGCATATCTCTCGCCAAGACTTACAAGGAATATCTCAACTTCGTGAAAGTTGATATTGGTGAATTGGGACACATGCTGCACGCTCTAGGGTTGTCGCCTGATGCAAAGACTGCTCTGGCTGTTTACAATCCAATGTACGGGCAGGCTTTTCCTTCACCGAGAGAGAAATTAGGGCCAAAGATGTAGAGAGCTTCGTGCTTTAAGTTGCACAGGGGAGATTGCAACCATTAGAGAGCGATTCTGCGTCGTCGGGATGTCATACTGACTTATAAATATGTTTGGTTGATGCCGCCAGAGGTGTGATACACATGAAATTATCCTACGTACATCATGCCCTACATTCTAGCTTCGTTCTTGACCTTCAATCGGCTTTCCTGTTGCTACCATCAACAGCCTCCGAAATCTCGTGAACAGGCGGAGTGGTGGGTGTACCAATATCGTACTGCATACGATTCTGCTCGAAGACACTCCAGTCACCAATCTGTTCCTCGAAGAACTGATCAAGGTCCAATCCGTTTAATTCTGCTTCTTCTGAAACACGCAAGTTCATTCCAGGAATAAACTTCATGATATACAGAAGGATTGCCGAAACGACGAAGCTATAAGCCGAAATCGCAGTGATTTCAGCGAATTGACGTCCAACCTGGATACCAACACCATCGATTGCACCAGACGCCGAAGTGACCCCATCGAGCATTGAGATGGTCTCAGAAGCGAAGATTCCGGTCAGGATACTCCCCACCATGCCACCAATGCCATGCAGCTTGAAAACCTCCAGTCCGTCATCGATGTTTAGCCAGGTGTTGAGGTCTTGCAGAAGTGCGCAAACAACAGCAGTAATGAAACCGATCACGGCTGCAAGCCAGATCCCAACATACCCTGCGGCAGGAGTGATCCCGACAAGACCAGCAATAGCACCCTCGCAAGCACCGACAATACTAAACCTCTTTCCAGTCTTGAAGTAGTCCACGATAGTCCATCCCAGGACTCCAAAACTGGCTGCAGTATTTGTATTGAAAGCTGCGAGCATAGCTCGAACAGATGCATTCAGAGCACTTCCTCCATTGAAACCGAACCATCCGAACCAGATCAGGACGGTTCCTAGGAAGACTAGAGTGGTGTTGTGAGGACGACTGTGGCTTTTGCCTTCGCCTGGCACGGTTCGTTTACCAAGAACCATAGCATAGGCTAAACCAGACCAGCCAGAAGCAATGTGAACAGGACCGCCTCCTGCAAAATCGAGAGAGGGCAGATTGAATAGCCAGCCATTCGAATTCCAAACCCAACAAGCAATAGGGCAGTAGACGACCGTAGCCCACCAGAATGCAAAAATCAGTGATGGAACGATACGCCCTCTTTCAAAAGCACCTCCGATAACGATCTGAACTGTACAAGCACTGTAATTCAGTTAGGATAATCAGACATTCACTAAGTCCGCGGCAATATGACATACCAGAACAGTAGCTGATACAAGCAAAAGACGATCTCGGGAAGAACAGCAGAACCTGGCGATGGAGCTGCCATGACGTTCTTCATACCGAAATTCGCGAAATCGCCAATGAATGGGCCAGCAGTTCTTGAGTACGCGAGACTGTAGCCCCAAAACATCCTAATTACCCATCGAGAATCAGTAGTTGAACAGAAGTTGGATGAACTTATCTTGAGAATGGAGGACAAATGTCCCAAGACTCTCCTGAGACATTCGAAGATGAAATAATTGGCTTTCCCAGTACGTACCATTGAAATGTCGTGATGGCTACCACCATCAGACTTTGGAACAACAAGGTCAAAGCAGACTTGCGTCGAGCCATACCCCCATATAGCAATCCGATTCCCGGAATGATCAGCCAGACAATGAAGCCACAGAACATAATGTATGTGTAGTGGTATTCGAGTCCGGCATACTGGGCATTCACATCGACGAGGAGCGTATCTCCGCCCTTTGGCTCGGACGAGTTGAAGGAAGGCTATTCGATATCAGCATCGAAGATGCTATCGAGACCCGAAGGCCGAAGGATGAGAGCGAACTTACCGCGCTCATTGTGAACTTGGGTGCTCCGCTGCAGGAGCTTACAGGCACGAATGGCGTAAATAACTTATGGTCAGATCCACGCACTGCACATTCGGGAGCGGCATCCTCCTTATATGCCAGTCTAACTTTACGAGCTGGCCCTTATCTCCATCTCATAAAATGACCTTATCTTGTCCCTGGATAGTCTCAAAGCATCCGCGTAAGGCTTGGCGAGCAGGCGACAAAGTGCACTTACTGATAATCAGACATCCCCTGGGCACAAACTATCTAATTAGACTTCCATTCGCAGAGACCTCGAAGGGATGACGCTGAGCTACAGTATACGGAGTAGATGTTGTGTATGGGATAAGCTTTAATTGATAAGATCCTTGGCGTCGTTTCTGGATTCGGTCTCCGCTTCGGGCAAGGCTTGAGGTTGATAAGTGGGTGTTATCAATAATCAGAATTATTGACATATGACCCAATGAACAGGTACCAATCATAGCACCCGGCGAGCGAGCATCAGTGCAGGTCCGAACGTTAGCCATGGCTTCGGGCCATGGGCCACAGAAGCGTTCATGACGCAGCACAGATTTGGGGCCGAATCATTCGGCTTGAAATCCCATCCTTGTGCCGGCCAGCATCCCACTATTGATCAAAACCCAGAGTAGTGTGTAAGTTTCACTCTTGAACAACTGCATTTTGGTGAGACGTTTGTCAGTGTTCTTCAGATTTTACGAAAGTTGCTATCATAGGACCCTACATCTTGTTCGCCAAGCCCATTCAAGTTTGCATCCTCTATGAATCAAACTTATCGCAACCATGAGCACACCTTTCAAGATCGCAGTATTGCTCAATGACTTTGCTTCCCCCGATACACCAGCTATTTAAACGTCGTACGAGGTTGCAATGTCATCTGTATCTTCGCATATTACTATCACGCCACCAGGAATCGACTTTTACGATCCCATCGTAGCACAGATTTATCCAGATCCTACGAAGTATGACTTGATCATGTTAAACGGAGGGACAGCGGATCCAATGGGAGATGATTGTTGGATACTAAAGCTACAGAAATATTCGCAAACAACCGTTGAAAACTTTCTATGCAGAAAATTGTCGGGATCTGCTGGGGTCATTAAACCATAGCCGTTACTTTCGGAGGAGCAGTTGGCAGTATGGAAGATGGTGCTGAATTGGCGTCACGAGAGAGAGTCTAACTGCAGAAAGTAATAGCCTTTTCCCATTCGCTTGGGACTAATGTTTACGACTACATGATTTGCATGCCAGAGAGACAAAGTTACCAGCAGAGGGCTTCATCTCGTTGGCTGGAGAACACCAATCGTTTCGTAATGCTTCGAATACCATCTGAACTTTTCAGGGTCATCCAGAGCTTAACCAAAGCATTGCTAGAAGTATGCTTGCGCAACCACCGGCGTACATGGGTCTTGCTGGAGAGAGAAAAGAGGAGTTATATGCCAAAGCTGGGGTAGATCATGATGGAGTAAAAGTCTCGGCGAGAATATTGGAATGGACCAAGGGGTGATCAAAGTGTTCAAAGACTCAAAATACAATCTGAAAGCTGGGCGCATCCCCCTACTTTTGATTCAGAAGTGCTAAGGACTCCTGTTATGAAGGGAGACTTCGGTGGTTGGTTTGCTGTATCGGCCGTGTTGTGATAACGGGATCAATATAAATCATGTTTCATAGCCTTTTGAAGTCCAAAATATTTTTGGCAGCTGTATGACGAATTGATCGAGGCTTACTGTAGAGTCTTGCCGATTACCCACCAGATTTAGGTCAATCTTTGAGTAAGCTTGCTGGGCGATTAATGTCAGGAGTCATTTCAAGCCGTGCCTCTGAATGAGAAGACTCGGGTAGCTGGATTGGCTAAGAGGGAATTGATTACCACACGGCTTGAATCTGACAGAAGATTGCAAAGCTTTGATCGACTCAAGGCTTCAAGTAGACCTCCAAGCTTTGTTTACTTACAGCAATGTTCAAACTATCGCGAGTTGAGTAAGCGAAAGCGCTAATAATAGAGAGGGGCCCAAGCTCATAAGCCCCGGGAGCACCTGCAGTCTGGGCGTTTGGAGCCTGTTGTCCACAACCATCGGCCCGAACTTTCAGATGTCACCCCAAAACAGGCAGGCAGGGTACCGAAACAGTTCATCGAAAGGGCGCTACATGTAACGCCCGCGAACTGAAATTGACATTGCCGCTCTCAATGATTTGTTTGCTTTCATGTATATGTATATTATATATACA
>JACBAH010006739.1:0-14163 GCA_014282315.1 Neospermospora avenae | reverse complement strand
CCTAATGATCAGCGCGAAAGTCTCCTCGATATTAACCTCTATCCTCGCACTCGTTTCCATAAATCCACATCCATGTCTGCGCGCCCAGTCAAGCCCGACTTGCGCAGACACCTGTCTCGAATCTGGTAGATCGCACTTATTGCCCGCAACCATCTTGATAGGCTTCACTGGTGCGTCACCCATGTCCTGCTGTGCTCTCTTTTTCTTAGATGTGCCTTGATACCTATCTCGTTCCCAAACATCCAATTTAGTCTCCGCTTCAATATCAATCAGATCGTTGAATTCCTCCAAGACGCTGAGGGAACCCATGTTCGTGATGTCGTAAACCAGCAAGAAAGCGTCAGAGCGTAGATTCGAGGATGCCCACATGCCGCGGTATTCTTCTTGTCCGGCCGTGTCCGTTAGAGAGAGGTGATAGGTCTGGCCATCAACTTTGCGCGTGAGTGTGTAGGAGTCTTCGATCGTCGGGTCGTACTCTGATGTCCATTGCGAGCGTACGAGACGGAGGGTTATGGAAGATTTGCCGCATCCACCGTCGCCGCAGATGGTAATTGCTATGCGATGCGGATTCTCTGCTGAGGAGGTCGACATTGTGTTGCTGGTGTGAAGTTATGGAGGGGTGTTTCGTTTCGTGGAATATGAAGTGCCTGCCGTGAAGGCTGACCCGATCGCTGCGAGTAAGAGATTCCCACTGTTTGTTGGACAGAAAATGAGGTCGGAATGGTATTCAAGTGGTTTTTGGTGCGGCGGTAGATGGGAAAGTGGTAGTCGTGGAACGTGGTGGCCTTTGTACGTAGGTCTGGCGATATCCCGCGTAGCTAGCAATACCTTCCTTCACCTTCTGTGCTGTTTCTTCGTGTTTGGCTCCTATCTCGACTTTTCCAGCCGTCTCCTATTTCCTAACTTACAGTCCACGCCGCTTTGATCCTTATGAAAGTGCCCCTCGATCCCTGCATCAGTCGAGTAAAGTAGAGTCGCGGCCCTCAGTATTGATTGTAACGTAGGTATCGTATCTCTTTGCGCTTTAGTCTTCCGCACCGAAACAAACCACAAGTCACGGTGGTCGAAATGATTGTTTATTTGTTTGTTTATTGTTTGTTTGGAAGTTCCGAGCGAGTGGAGGATTTTCCTACGTCGTCAGCTCAATAGCGATAGCAGCGTCCATATATGCTGAATTAGGTTCTCGACGTTGCAGTCGCAGTCGCAGTCCAGGGATGATCCTCTCTTCTGAATGGCGGGACGAAGGGATGAGGCTGCGACTGGGACTGGATGCCGGGAGGGGAGGTCCGTGGGTTCGGAAGGAGGCCCGGATGGATTGAACTCGATTGGGACGAGCAGGCAGGTATGTGCTTTCTGTGCAAAGGATCGAAATCTTGTGGTTGAAAGTTGCGGCAAGTGCGATCTGAAGAGTATTGAAGATGAGAGATATATGGAAGCCGTCGAATCAGGATTTCCTTGGACTTCTAGAAGGTTTACTTTTGATCTCGAGCAAGGCAATAGATGAAGAGGCTGGGTTGTTGGGTCCTGGTGCGGGATTTGGACTGGGGTTCGTTGCGGTGATAGATATGATATTTATGCCTGAGAACAATTGCTTTGCTTGGATGTTATGAGCGACTCGATGTCATCCAAGAAACTACTGAAGAAGAGGAAGAGCAAAAAGGGAGGCAAGGGAAAAGAAGGATTTCTTGGAAGATCCGAGAAGATGTAGGAGACGAGGCTTCCTTTTGTGCGTTCTTCCACTTAGGCCCCCTCGTACAGAGTAGGGCAAAGCAATACTTGGCTCGATATGTCTGTCTCCTTACCAGTTTTCTTGGCTTTTTTCTCGTTTCTTCTTAGGTCTAAATTGTTGTTATTCAAATCTACTCGTATGCATAAGGTAGTATCATTAGTTGCTGCAGCCCTACAGTCATCTTTGCGGAGGACTCCTCCACCTCGCCGAGTTGCACAGGCTGACAGACTGATTATTTGATGTCTTCTCCCATCATCCCTTTACTACGATGATCACCAGACAGCATGTTTCGGATTGACGATCATTGGCGAACGGTGCTGAACGGCGTGACGGAGAATTCTGAATTAGCTGCAAAAGGGGTGTGCTGAGGTCTTGCTAGTGTATTATGTTTCTGGGCACAGTCATATAGGTACCTAGGCTTAGCAGAATGTTTCAGAATTCTGACAATTACACGGGAATTGGATATCAATATATTGACCACGATTGGCGTCCAGCACCGTATCCTTTCTTGGACTCCATTGTCATGTTGGAGATAAGACAAGACCTTCAATCCTCATATTCACATGCCAGTAACTGCAATTCAGGGTATCTTATCAGAATCCTAGCAATCAGGACCCCAACCATCACCCCTTTAGACTAACTCCAGCCTCGATTAGTGAAGGGCTGAAGCGCAATCAAGCACACCTCGGCATTTTCAGAACAGCAATCCCCACATCACCGGGGAACCCAAAAGTCATCCCCAAAGCTACCTAGGAAGAAGTAACGTCGCTCTTGGCTGCTGCGTGTACGTGTGCACATTAGCACTAAACCTGCTGTCTTCGACGCGGCTATTCTGACCGGTCAGAATAGCGTCAAGCTGATAACCAACGACGAGGTCGCAGAGCCGTGCTGAAGCCGGCCGGTAGTAGTCTGGGAGTTTTCATTCGTTCATTTCATAACTTAATTGATCCTATCTCGTCCCTCGCGCATTTTCGATTGGCAGAAAGTTCAAACTTCCAGCTGAGGGGTAGGTAACATTAGCAGTTTCGCGCGCTTGGGCATCTGCATGCAACCAACATCTTGACGTACGTTTTTGTCAGCCGCAACCTACCTCGAAGTGTTATGCACGTTTGCACAGGCGCATACAACTAATGAAGATAGAATCTGAACATGCAATCTGGAATTTGAAGAGGCATCAGCTCTAGAGCCTATTGATAACATAACATCCGTAGGTCAATGCTGGGCAGATTCGTCGTCTAGGAACGACAAATAGCTAGATATACCGTGTTTCCAGGCTCGCACGTCGTTTACAAAGTCAAGAATAATACATCAACATTACCTGCACCTATTTATTTAAGGCTATTGAAACCAGATTGGCTTGGAAACTCATATTTGATGGGTTTAAGAGGAACTCCTACCTAGATCACGGTACAGACTCGCTTTGCCCAGAGACGAGGTTAGCTGGCGTCGTATTTAATAGCAACTGGAAATCGTCGCGTGTGCTGCAGCCTGCATGCAACGTTTTGACGTAAGATCCGACATGTTGGTCAGCTGTCAAACCATATAGATCCGTTGATGCAGGTTTGTAGTTCTTGGAAAGCTCGAAAGACACTCTGCACGGATGTCTCGGCCGGTCTTGAGTCGATTCTTGACATCTCTTGTCTAGAAATGACTGGGCGTTGACTGATGCATAGTATGGACACATGGCTTGGCAAGAAGAACCGACAAGAAGAACAAGGAGCAATACCGAAGATTTCGCAGCATGAGTCTCTGTTTTAATGAAAGGGAGCACCCACTAATTGTAGCAAGCTCCGTTACTCCCGATCTTGGTTACGAAACATCAAGAGCAAAGTCAAGAACGTGTGTCTCTGCCAGCGGAAGGCTTGGGTTTAAACAGAACGAGAACAGGATAATAAGCAAGTCTGTGGCACTGAGTGACAGTGTGGAGGTAATTCTTGCAAGGCTAGGTAGCTGCATTGAGCTGAGCTCGGAAAATTATCAAGTGTCTGAAGTGTCTGAAATGCCCGTAGTTTTCCGGAATCTTGATAACAGCGGCCTACAACTCACGGATACGATTCGGACTAGCCTTTAATATTAGACTCGTCTCTTACAGTACCCCTCTTGTCTAGGTATATATGACGTGGGGGGGGAAGAGGAAAGTATGGAGAAGAAAAATGTATTATAATTGCAATTGCAGTAGATGTATGATGTAAATCGATTCATTTGAGATCATGTCATCGTTTCTCCTTTTCTCAGCTCAGCTAAAACGCCACAGGCAAAACCTAGGATTGAGCAACCGCCTACTCAAGACTACAAATGTCAGGTCAGGGACAAAGCGCCCTAGATCCTTCAAACAATTCAATATGCCCTTTAACCTGGTAGTTCTAAGCGTCGAGGAAGCAGCAAATCAAGACATCCATCCAAGGGTCTGTACTCCTCCTCATCTCATACCTATCTATGCAGGACCCCATAAGCACCCATCTGGTCATGAATTCAACACCTCATATCTGCCTCCAAACCCCCGCCAATGCCTTCAGCTCCCCACCTCATCACTCTCGTCAATATTCGTAAGTCTCCGCTCCCCACCGCCCCTAAAACCTTGACTTCTCTCGTGTACCGGCATACTATCAGCCGTACTCCTACCGCCCTTACCCTCCGTCAATGCCGCCCCCGCTTCACCCTTCATATCGCCATAGGCCTCGGAGTCGAAATTGAGATTCTTGTTATTGTTCACGAGCTGAGATTGCGAAATTTCTTTCTGTAAGGGCGAGGTGGCCGAGGGGGAGGCCGAGGAGTGGGACGCTGGAGCTTTGGGGTTCGGGAGGTCTTTAATGGTGTTGTTGGCGTTGCCGCCGCGTGCGGAGGAGTTGGTTCGTGGTGAGGAGTTGCGGGGTGAGACTCGGCCCTCCTGGCAGGAGAGGTATTAGTACGAGTTCCGTTAAGATAGGGTAGATGTAGAACGTAGACTGATGAAAATTGCAGTGATAGTAAAATGGAGAGGAATACAAAACGTGGAGTGCTAACACTTTACATAAGAGCAGAACAGTACAGATGGCGGTGACGATGATTGGTGGAGGGTAATAAAAAAATGAGGGCGTGAGATAAAGGTGTGTAGGTGGGTCTAGGTGTAATAGCGATTTTTCAGTTTGCAGTCGAAAGAATACGGCATCTTGCATCGTATCTATCACATCTCGAAAACTAGCTTTGTACGCTTCTCTTCCATGTTGAAGAGAGAGTGCTTCCATATCGCGCAAATCAACGCAAAGAGTGTGCGTGTGTGTTGCCAGCCAGATTGCATTAACTTCGCTCCGTGGAGGACTCTGACGGCGACCAGCCTCCTTGGCCAGCTTGTCGCAAGGTGCCGCTATGCTCAGAATTACTGCGACTCACCTGTTTAGCCCATCTCAATCCACAACTGTTGCATAGATCTCTCTGTCCGCTTGGTCCTCGTCGCCATTCTGGGGTGACTCGTGTGTGGCAATTGGCACAGTCGCGATGAGGGTGCCCTGCGCCTCTCCGCCTTTTGCGCTTCTTCTTACTTGATAGCAGGGCTGCCAACTCCTCAGCGAGTAATCTGTTACTCTTCTCCATCTGGCGCAGCTCGAATTGCCAGCTCGTGCAGCGGGTTGTCTTAAGCTCATCAAATATGTTATCTTCTGATGCTAATGCAAGATCTTGAGATCCAATTGGTAAGCCAGAGCCACCAGCTTGGGAGACGACTCCTGTGTTGGCTACTGTTGATAAAGATGCACCTGAAGTAGCTGTCGTAGTCAGCTCTTGACTGAGATTATCTGTCAAATTTGCTGTATGACTAGGAGGTGTTTTCCCATCTAAAGGAGCATCCATCCTTTGGATGGGGCTCACTGACTTGGAACCATGAGAGCCATGAGCAGGGGCGACTTGACGTGTAGATGACTTCAGTAACCTAGTCTGAGCAACGAGAAATGTTGGCTTCTGTCCTTCCGAAGCATCACCAGGATACAGAGTAGTCTGCGCCTGTAAGACCAGACCTCTTTTGTTCAATATCTCGTGCTTGTGGCTGACCCGCTTCCCAGTTCTTGCTCTTTCCAGGGAACGGCCAAATTCAATTCTTGATTCAGCACGCATCAAAGCTTGAATGCTAGTACCAACAAGGTCGTCTGATGAACGGTCCAGAAGAACGCGAACATTTGATGACACGAAAAGGAACATGCCCGAGGTTGATAACTTCGTCCACATTTCGCTTTCTCCAATACCGCCAGCCGCTTCAATATCGTGGCGATGCAGAGCGTAGACTGGTCGTTCCCTGCCTACCAGAATGATACACTTTCGGCCTTTACCCTGCTCCACACACAAGGATCCATGACTTTCGAACCAGGTGTATCCACTCTTCTTTCGACGTATTCGAAATACAACATTGACGGATGAGCCGGTCGCTGTGTCCTTCAGCTCTCGCGTGACAGGAACAATGTCACTCGGATGACAGACTGACGAAAGTGCAGTCCCTACAAGCTCTGATGCATCATACTCTAAAACTTTCCGACATGAAGGCGACAAGTAAAGAAATAAACCCTTCAGCGAAAGGACATGAACAACATCATCCGTATTCTCTAATAGAACCTTGTCCCACATGCGCTTGGTCAACTCCGATTCCGAATTGCTGTTGATAGAACTCAATACCGTAGAGACATCGTCGCGACTGATTGTTTGGCCACCATCCATAGGCCGGCTTGCTTCAGGTGGATTCCAAACATATCTTGGCAGCGCTCCTTGCGAATAGTCCACCGTGTACAAACCGCTTGCGTTCTTGGTCGCCACTGCAGTGGGTTTCTCGACGAGATCAACCTGAAATCCCACATAGTATCTGATCTCCTTATCATCCTCCCCAGTGATTGGTATCATTGTCAATAAATTCATAAATGGCTGACCACCTTTGCGATAATTAATCAGGCTCCGCTGAGCCTCCTTCTTTTCGCCAATCCTATTCTTTATATAGTAAACAGAGTCATTGTCCACAAACTCCCTGCGTGTACCAGCTTGTATCTTTCCTTCGGGTGATTGAAGAAAGCGGCAATTCTGGCCCTTGACTTCATGCTTCGTGTATCCAGTTAACCGCTCAAAAATGTCGGAAACATAAATGATTGGACAATCGTAAAGTGAAGTATCGCAGACAACAAAAGCACATGACATGTCGACTTTTCCGATGTCAATCTCGGGGTTCTTCCTTGTTGCAACCTTCATCAAAGCTCCCAGCATATCGAAACCACTAGATGAATAGATCCCATGAAATCCTGGATTCGTGGGTTCCGGCTTAATTGGGCCCATCTCGATTGCTGGTGCTTCATCAGGACCTGGCGCCTGAGATTGTAATGGTTTATACGGGACTTTTTGGCTGGAGATGTTTGGTTGAGCATTCGAGACCGAGGGACTGTACAGGAGTGCATTTTGAGTCATACCCAGACCCAGGGGTGAGTTGACTGTATCATTTTCTGTGACTACCAAGCCTGCTGTAGGCCCCAAGTCGTTAGGTTCCTCGTTACCAATATTCGCTGTCGAAGCCGGTAGCACATTAGACATATTTGGCGGCATCATATAGTTTCCTGGCATCCCATCCAGATTTCCATTTCCGTAGTTTTGCTGAAAATCCGAGGAAGAGAACATGTTCATGGTATTCGAGTCCTCCTCCGACATCCCCTCCATTCCCATCGGCGAATATCCCATCATATTCTGCATCATTTCTGTAGACATTCCGGAGTACTGGTTATTCGTGTTAATGCTCAAAGGGTCGTGCATCTGCATAGAAGATGAGTAGCCCATATTCATTCCCGGAGACAAATCACCAAATCCGCTGCCCAGTGCCATGTCGTCTCCAGACGAGCTTCGCAGATGAGCTTGCGAATCTCCTTGCCCCGTTATCTGGGGCCCAAATTGATAGCCATTCAGTGATCCATTACCTGGCCCGAACTCCATCATCGAGGTCCTGCGATCCAAATCCTGCGGTCGGTAGGTGTGTGGTATGCTCTGCCGCCGTTGCATCTCGTTGTTGTTTTGCATTATAATGTCGTCTAATGTGCTTCCTCCTAGGGGAAGCATACCCGACATGTCGACCGCTTCTTTTTCATCTGCTGAGCCGCCTACCTGCGGCACCATTGTCATACTCGCTGATCGTGAGGGTCCATTTCGTCTCCGCTGTGCCAGCCGCTGCTGCAAATCCTCCTGGGAATACTGGGTGCCAAAGAAGTTGTTCATGTTCCCAACATCTGTCCCGATTTATCTGCCTCGACCGTCGGTGTGTTCAGTATAGAAGGTGGACTCATGAGGGTGTCTAGAAATTAAAGTTGGGGATGTATCGAAGCTCATGTATACTGGAACTGCGATATAATGTAACATTCCTTGACTCTGCGGCTCTTCCCCAAGGACAATGATCAATGGCGCACTTGTACCCCCACTCCAATATCGATCGTGTCAATTCGCGTCTGATTTTCTGTGTTTCTGCCCGCGATGAAGCTGTCGTTCCCTGCTGGTGGAGTCCTGTCGGGATAGGTGCCGTCCCCAGTCGACTCAAGATGAGCTGGTCGAGAGAGGTCTACAGAAGTGTCCCCGATGGTCAACGCCACGAAGAATACCAGAGAACGTGTTTTATAGATCAAGAGGTAGATGCGACCGCGGAAGACGAGTGCGCCGTTGTGTCTACTAAGGCTTCTTTGGTGACGCTTATGATAGGACGATTAGTTGTAGGGATCCTGTTCGATGGTCGCACAGCAGCAGCTCTGGGTCGGACTTTTAGTAAGTAGGACCGTGGGTATATCCGTGAAGTACGGAGCCGATAGAGGTGAGTGGACAGGGAATATACGTTCGGGAGTTGGCTGGCTGGCTTCGACGTACCGGGGCGCGGTTGTACTGGTGAGAGGAGATGAAGGATGAAGAAAGGATAAGGCAATGGTAGGCAATCAAGCTACAGTAGCTGTTATGGACTATAGAGGGGAGCTAGAAGCAGAAGCACCGGGCGGTCGTTAAGCGTTGGTTGAATTTCATAGAAGACCCCTGTACAAGTAGATAGCGTCCTGGAATCCCTGGCTATCAGTGGCCGGATGCACGCCCAAAGCGTTCGTGCTGTTTCGAGCAGTAAGCTTTTCCTGGTATTCGAGGAATTTTGCCATCAGAAGCTGACGGAGTATATTATGATAACAAAACACTTTCTACAGATCCGTATGGTATTGGAAATCTCTGTTTTACGTGGGGGGGATGTAATTCTGTTGTCATAGGTAAGGATTGCGAGGACTCAAAGAGCATCGTGATCTCACGTTTGCTCTTCTCATAAGACGCAATGAAGGTTTACGGACTTGGTTGTTGGGATTTTCTACGCCAACACGTTGCGCCTCAAATTGACCTAAACAGGCCTGACTGCAATAGATTCCGCCGGCTACGAGCAAGCAATCTCATTCCCTAATCTCAGACGATAGCCTCTGACTCTCGCTATGCTAAATGAGGTCCGACCCCGAAAATCCTTCAAAAGACAAATGGAATGAATAATGACAAGTTGTGCGAAAGGTGGTATCAAATCGTTCCATCATCAATCTTGCCGCTTCTTCCCTATCCTTTAAATCTCCCACAACTCCGTCCACCATAGCCGCCGTTCAGTACCCGGTAGCCTATTATGCGAAATAAGCCCGGACATTTTGCTGTGTCTCGGGTGAAAACTGTTGTAGGACTTGGGCCGGGTCCAAGCCAGCTGTCTGCAGCAACATCTTTGCAGCCGCAACTGTTTGCGTGGCTGTCTGTCCTTGAAGTGTCTCGGCTTCTAAGGCTTGGACGATGAGGCCGAAGACCTTCCCAGCTTGCGTAATGACAGCAGGATTCTGTCTTTGAAACGTTAGTCATTGGCTCATAGAAGGGACTGACGCTTACTGTTCAATGAGCTGGGCAAGATAAAGATAGGCATACGGAGCGGCCTCCTCGTCGTTGACAACTGGTAGTGTATCAATCCACTGCACTACAACCTGTTGTGGGTTGGGTAAGCTGGAAGGATTGAAGTGAAGAACCTTGGCGATAGCTGCGCAGGCGTTCTCCGTTGCGTAGACGTCATCATCTCCTCGGGCGTTGGGTACCTGTGTGACTTGAAAGAGAAGCTCCACGGCCGGAGCCAAGAATTCAGACCAGTTTGGTCCTCCCTTGTGCGCGGCGACACCGATACCATATGCAGCAGCTTGGCGGTTTGCAGGAGCTGTATCTCTGCATCCAGCGACCAGAGGCTCAACGATAGCATCCTTGTAGTTCCAGCTTTGTTCACCGCAGAACTCAAGAACATCGTCCATAATACATAGTCCCCATTGACGCTGCGTTGGGTCCTGGCTCTTAAGGAATTGGTCGTAGGTGGCATGGAGACGCTCCCAGGCCTTGAGGAATGCAACTCCGTGGTTCTTGAAGATGCAATGGTAGGCCTTGTTCATGTCGGATAGCAGAGTTTGATCATCCTCGATAGCGAACATCATGTCCTCAGATTCCTCCTCACCTTCCTCTTGTTGGCCCTCCAATCGCTCTTCTGCTCTGCCAGCAACACGATCTTTGTAGTCTTCCAGTGCTGAGAACGCGGATTCGATGAAGGTTTCCATGTGCTGCGCGGTTAGACAGTTCTTACCCATCACCTCAACCGATTCGTAGAAACATTGATACATCTCGGCAAGTGTGTCAACAGCCGGTTCAGCGCTGAGGACCTCGAGGAGTTTGACAATTGTACCATTCCAAAGACCATTGAGTTGTTCTGATGGGCTTCCATACGCCTTCTTGTACGAGTTCAACAACTGCGGAACGCACTTGGCAGAGACCACGCGGACTGGATCATGGAAGAAGAAAGCAAGACCTGGTAGAGCGATTTTCTCCATCACCTCAGGGACGTAAGGAGCGAATGCCCCTTCAAGAACTTGGGCGTACACAACTAGGAGCTCGATCGCCATGTGCTTGTCATCAAGAGTGCTTGTCTTGATACCGATGACTTTGCCTTTGAGGGGCACAAGCTCCCAACCCTCTTCTTGCTGGACCTGCTCAACTTGCTCCTCATCGTCCAGCAGCTGAATATCAGCCTTGGCACTGGCCAGCTCCATAAGGGGTGGCATGACACTGGGCAGGAATGGCAAGAAATCGGTACTAAGAACTCTGCACATACGACCCCAGCAGTGCATGAGATATTGTGCTTGAGGATCATCGGCATCCACAATTCCCTGTTGAATGGTGGCTAAAACCTGTACCAAGTTCATGGCATCCTGTCCAAGTCTATCCTTGCCGACAGCGAGGGCAATGAGTGTAGCGCATTCCATAGCCTTTGCTCTGAGCAAACGCAGCTCCTTAGTATTTTCTTGTTGCAGAACATTGAACAAGAGTGGCATGAGAGTGTCGTAGTACTTGGAGAATGCAGCTTCGGCCGAATCAGCGATAGTTGCGATTGTGGACAAGGCCTGTTCCTGGACGTATCGTTTGGGACTTTGGAGTAATTGAAAGAGGTGGGTGAGCAGGTCGTCAAGATATGGCTCCAAGATGCTCTTCTCGGCCTCTTCGCAGAAATTGACCAATGCAGCAGCTGCGTGTGCTTGAACGCGAGGCTCCGGGGAATCGAGGACCGGGACGATAGCTGGGACAACGATTTGGTGATATTTCTCCTGCATGGTGCCAGCAAAATCGGTACTCATTTGTCCAAGGGCGTTGCATCCAGCCCATCGAACCCGAGAATGCGGATCTCGTAACGCGGGAACTACAAGCTCTAAAACCTGGTTAAGTTCGCCGATCATCAGCTCTCGGCATCCCTCAGAAATAGCTGAGATGGCCATCAAAGCGGCGTGACGATCTCTCCAAGCATCTGAATTCATCATTCTTGGGAGCCAGCTGAAGGTAGGTGCGAGAATGGTCTGGCCCCCAAGCTTATTTGCTAGTCGATCCATACACTGCTCTCCTGCGACATGGTTCAGATCACTTTCCTCTGGGTCCATCTACCTCGAGTCAGCACTACCACATCTCTTGTTTTCTGTTAAACTTACATCGTCAGAAGCATTCCATTCTGCCGCGTCATCATCATCCACACCAATGTCTGTCATCAAGCTCAAGCATTGAGTGATCATGTCAGTGGTATAAGTTTCATCCTTCTTGACCATTGCCGGTGCATAGTCTGCAAAGGTAGCCATCAATTCGAGGGCATTTTGACGGGCTTGGTCAGTAAGCTCCTTATCTTGTATCACCGAAATGCTGAAAAGGACCAAATTATGGAAGAGAGGTCGGAACATTTTTGGCGCAACCTCAGCAAGATCTATGAGAGACACAATGGCTCTGCTCAAATCTTCGGACTCTTGCTTTTCCTTCAAGGGTGGTAGGATGCTGAGAACTTCGGGAATGAGAGCGTAGTACTTCTGCTGCGACTTTTTGTTGATGCTTCTAAAGAATGCCGCGAAAGCTTCCATAGCAGAGAGACAGACCTGCACAACATCAGCACATATGAGCGAGCCATATCTTCCCGTGAGAACATACTCCAGAATCAACATCTTTAAATCCAGATGTGAATGCCTTGAGCACTGTATCCTCGTGCTGCTTCTCAATTATCCCAGGGGTAGTAGAAAATATTCTGAATGCAATATCTCGTTGTCCGACTTCCTTAGAGAGACTGAGTGTAGAAAGGACACCCAAAATTTCGGACCATTGTTGTTCTATGGACCATCAGTCTCTATTATTCGTAGGGTTTCCAGCCAGGAACGTACTATTATCGGAATACTCTCTAGCTATTTCTGCAACTGCATCTCCGATCTTGTTTCGGACGTGATTTGTAGTCTCCGATACTAAGGCTTCGAGGAGTTTCTGTCGAATAGCATATCCGTCATTCTGGTCCAAAGAAAGGAAGGTCTCGACGGTTGAGTCGTTGGGGAGCTTGCGAGCTTTAGATGCTATGCGTCGGAAAATGACTGCGGCAAAAGAACGAGTCTGCAAGAGCATGGGATCAGTAAAATATTCCTACAAGTTTTGGATGGAGTTGAAAATGTACCGTTGGATCATTTGAGCCTTGGATCTGTTCGACGAGGCCCATCAGAAGCATCTCTGGCCTCGAGGCAGTCCAGTTGTTGGCCAAATGCTCCTCCGCCTGAGATCGAACACTGTTGTCGGATGACTGCAGTGCATCCAGCAGCTGCGCGAGCTCATTATGCACATCTGGTGCTAGGACAGACATATTTTCGAGATATCAATAGGCCCTATGTTGAGAAATTATGGTATGCAGCGCGTGAGAAGGGTGTTCGTTGTGCGATCTGGAGTCTTAGTCCACGCGTGGATGGAAATTGCGGCACGATCTGAGACCTGAACTCGCAGAAAAATCCTACACAATGTCAGAAACACAGATCTAATCCCTGTTCAGGGCTGGACTGTGCAGTGATCCTTGGTTTGGTGGAATACAACAGACAGGATTTGACGAACCTTTGTTTTGCACAGAATCGGGCGCGGTGTAGCGGCAAGGATCGGTTCTGAAAGCGGTGATTTTGACAGGTTCACAGCCTTTGCATCTCACGAGCCGCGAAATTGCAGAAGAGAGATACGGCGTAAGCACAGTTGGAATTGAAATGCTGGTATGGAAGTGGAAGTTGAGGTGGTGATACTCTTGGAGATCTTGAGGAGAGGAGGGGTCCCAGAGGAGGATCGTGCGTGTGTTAATTGTAGTGTAGTGGGGTGGTCACCATGTGAATAGGTCGAGGTAGAGGTAGATCAACATTTTTTGCCCGCCAAGACTGTTGACGCTTAAGGTAAGGTAGGGAACAGACGGGCCCAGCAGGGGCCGAACCCGAACATCCATCGTTCGTTCCAATTGGCGTGCCGCGAGTTTGAGAGGTACGCGACGCTACGCTACCTTACCTAGGCCATACAGTATGATACAGGTAGTGGAAGTTAGTAGACCTTTTCGTATCATCAGTATCACTCACTAGGTACCTGGTACCCGTACCCAAAGATAGTATAGTAGAAAGCAGGCATTAAGTAAGCCTTTGGCTGCTTGAGACTGTGTTTGAGAACATGGAACATGTAGTACAAGTTGGGTAGTTCTTTCTACCTGACATCAGCAAAGATTCTGATGCTCTGGAAAATACACACTTGCTCATCTCCTCTCTTCTCTTCTCTTCTCTTTCGAGGTTTCCATCCGGATAGCCACAAGTATTCACTTCCAAAGATACCTACCTACCTAGGTACCTATCGGCGTCGAAAAAGAGTGGCCGTTTGAGCGAGGCTAAGACTAACTACACTCATAAGGAAGTAGATGTCGCAGATCAATTTCGTGACATTAGCTATCATTCTGCTAAGTTAAAGTCAAATAAAACCATCGTAACATCACGATAATGATGAAGATATGTATGTATACATATATATATATATATATATAAAAGGCGTTCGTAACCCTGAAGATGCTCCTATCGCGAGCTGCCCGTTCGTCTTGAACTGCCACCCGCCATACCTAAGGT